>PVKP010018815.1:0-43610 GCA_004027715.1 Plecturocebus donacophilus | reverse complement strand
AGAAAAGAAAGAAAGAAAGAAAGAAAGAAAGAAAGAAAGAAAGAAAAAGAAAGAAAGAAAGAAAGAAAGAAAGAAAGAAAGAAAGAAAGAAAGGAAAGAGAGAGAGAGAGAGAGAGAGAGAGAAAGAAAGAAAGAAAGAAAGAAAGAAAGAAAGAAAGGAAGAAAGAAAGAAAGGAAAAAAGATTTCATACATAAAATGTAAATGTATTTAAAAATTTAAATAGAAGATTTAACACACACAGCACAAAGAAAGGAAAGAGAGAGAGAGAGAGAGAGAGAGAGAAAGAAAGAAAGAAAGAAAGAAAGAAAGAAAGAAAGGAAGAAAGAAAGAAAGGAAAAAAGATTTCATACATAAAATGTAAATGTATTTAAAAATTTAAATAGAAGATTTAACACACACAGCACATGAACATCTGTAATAAGCCATTATCACATTCATGCAGACTCATGCTAATTTACATAAAAAGCTTCAGAGAGCAACCAAAGAACTCCATGTTTAATTATGCTTAGGAAAAACAAAAGATAAGGGATTATATTTTTTTATTCAGGGACAGGCCAGTGGGAAGAGAAGGGGCCTGCTAGCACCATGTGAGAAGATACCCACCGAGCTGCTCATCACCTGTTCTTCAGCTCACTGAGTACCCAGGGCTGAGAGGAGAGCGGCGCACAGTCCCCTTTGCTTCCCTGAAGGTGTGCTCCGTTATAGCATGCGAAAGGAACTTAGAGCAACAAGTACCCGACACAGGAAGACTTTGGTCTCTAAATGATCTCATGTTTGCTACCTGTTGGTTTTAGTCGGAAGACAAGAGCCACGACACGCCTTTCCTCTTAGAGGCCGCGGGTCACAGCCTGGCCTTGGTTTTCTGGTTGTCACACCAGAATCAGCATCCATAGCAGGAGTCTGAGGTGGGCCAAGCCCAGGTCATAAAGCAGGACATTCCAGGGCATGCGATGGGACCCATCAGCCTCAGAGCTGGGCCTGTTGTCCCCTGGGCTTTCGGATTTAACTGGAACCAAGCTGGGTTTAGACTCCAGTGAGACCGGAAAACAAGCCCTGGGCCTGTGGTTAGGAGACCTAGGCTTTAGTCCTGCTAGTGCTCTGACTCATAGAGTGGGTTCAGAGAGCCCCTTCCCTTTCTGGGCTCCCGAGGGAAGCTACTCAGGCTTTGCATCCCAACCACAGCCGCCCGCCAAAGTGTCCAGACAACTCCAGAAGCTGCATCTGAACACATAACTACATATCACCAACCAGAGCTCTCACTAGACCCAGCTTGCCCCAGCTGGGCGAGGGAGGCAGGAGAAGGATCCTATGTGACCAGGAATCAAGGGTGTTTCCCTCAGGATAGTGTGTCTTCCTGGTGGCACAACAGTCAAGCCAAAGTGAAGCTTCCAATGGACAGTCAGTTTCCTCTCCTGAAGACAGTCCAGGCCAGGCCAAAGGAGCTGTAAGTGCAGAGGGAAGATGAGCAAAGTTTGGCCACAGTGTGAGTGGCCTTTGAGTTTTAGAAGGTTCTAGAAGGGGAATTCTTTTGCCACCTCCCAAGTGCCCCTCCCCTAGGATCAATCCAGGCTTCCCGTATCATGCCATACCAGGAAGGAACTCACAAGAATTTAAACATGAAAAATGGAGCCAGGAACTTACCTCAAGAAAACACAGGAAAATATATTCTATAATCTGGCAGTGAGAAAGGTGTTTTTAAGCATGACACAAAACCGCAATATCCATAAAATATGAACTTGGTCAGTTTAACTAGATTTCCATTTAAAAGAGAACACCAAAAAATGAATGAATGGATAAACGAGAAGCTGGAAATATAGTTAGAATTTATATCACAGGTTAAAGATTTATTCCCTTAACACCTAGAAAGCCCATCAGGGTTCGAGGGGTCTCATAAATAGCATCCCCTTTTCCTGCCAAAATTCCCTACCAAGGAGGCAGTAGGCAAGCCAGAATCCAAAACTCAGCTTTATTACTGGTGGATCCGCCCGATAATGTGACTTAGGTATGTAAACAATAGGTCTTCTCATACTGGATCCCAGGATGAAACAGATCTGCCCACCACACCACAGCAGCTCTAGATGTCTGCAGGCCAGGGCATAAGTTGAGGGCACCCAGAGCACAGGTTCTCTGCTTTGGTTCCAAAGGGCAGGGAGGGAGAGGGAAGGGCTGAGGTAGGCATACACATGTCCTCCTCTCAAACCTGCAATCAGATCACTTTCCTCTCCTCCTCACAGTAGGAGTGAGGGAAGGGAAGGGGACCAGAACAAGGACAAGACTTACATTCACTGATGTCCTTTGATTGGAAAGTTTAAAACATCAGGAAGATTGAGAAGGGGAATTCCCCTCTCTCTTTCAGCAGTTCCAACAACTCAGTAGGAAAATGAGCAACAATGCATTAGAGAAATGGGAGGAGGATATGAAGAGACAGTGCATGGAAAAGGAAATTCAGATACACACATAAATATACATAAAGAATACAAAACCTCCTGTATTATATGAAAATCTAAACTAAAATCGCAGTGAACTATCGTGATGTACCCATCAGATTGGCAAAAGTTAAAAAGCTCTGTCACCACACTGTATTGGCACAGATGTGGGGAAATAGACACTTTCATGCATTGCTGAGAAGATGGCTCAAGTTTTACCGAGGATGGTTGGGCAATCGGTGTCAAAATAGGTGCTGAAATCCCAAAGGCAACAATTTTGACCCAGCAAACCTGAGTCAAGGTGTTTATCCTGCAGATATGTGATAGGTGATCATCATTGCACCATTGTTCTTACAAAAGCAAAAGACTGGAATCGACTCAAATGTACACTCATAGAGAACTAATTCAATACATTAAAATATATCAATACAGTGAAATATCATAGAGCTGTGATTATATTTAGGCAGTTCTGCATGTCCTAACATGGAATGAACTGCAGGATGTGTAACATGAAACACAGACAGAATATTTGTATAGAATGCTATCATTTGTTTAAAAAAATAGGCTATATGCATTTGAATATGCATAGAGTCCTTCCAGAAGTTTATATTAAAAAACTGGTAACACAGGTTGCCTTTAGAGAAATAATCCAGGAGAATGGGGGTGAGAGGGAGACTTGCTTTTCACTTCATATGCTTTTATGCCCACTGAATTTTACGCCATGTACGTGCATTATCAGAAATAAGTACACAGGATATGTCTGATGCTGGTTTAGTCATATAGTATTGAGAATCCTTGGGGTAGAATTAAAGCTCATCCCAGGTAAGCCCAAGACTTATCTCCAACTCCCTCCCTCCGCCTACTTAGATTAAATCTGGCTGCCTTGTCCCCAAATTGAATGAGAACATCTTTGCTCTCACTAGACTTGGCTTGCCCAAGCTGGGTGAGGGAGGCAGGAGAAGGGTCCTGCATGACCAGGAAACAAGGGTGTTTGTCTCAGGATAGTGTGCCTTCCTGGTGGCACAACAGTCAAGCCAAAGTGAAGCTTCCAAGGGACAGCCAGTTTCATCTCCTGAAGGCAGTCCAGGCTGGGCCAAAGGAGCTGTAAGTGCAGAGGGAAGATGAGCAAAGTTTGGCCACAATGTGAGTGGCCTCTGAGTTTTAGAAGGTTCTAGAAAGTGTTACAGCAACTCAAGACCAGTTGTGATCATAGACCCACCCAAGCCCTTCATTCCACCACCCCACATCTATTCTTCCCACACTTCTTCCTTTCATGGTTGACCCATGAACAACACAGGTTTGAACTGCACAAATTTTTTTCAACAAATACACTAGAAAATTTTTTGGAGATTTGTAACAATATGAAAAAAACACCCAGACAAACCGCATAGCCTAGAAATACCAACAAAAATTAAGAAAAAGTTAGGTATATCATGAATGCATAAAATATATGTAGATACAAGTCTCTTATAATTTACTGCCATAAAATAGACACAAATCTATTATAAAAACTTAAAATTTATCAAAACTTACACTCACAAACTCTTACTGACAGTATATGACACCATTTGCAGTGGAGAAAAATGTAAACCAATGTAAAGATGCAGTATTGAATCATAACTGCCTAAAATTAACTGTAGTACATATTGTACCACTGTCATCGTTTCACAGTCACTGCCTGTTGCTATTGTGGTGAGCTCAAGTGTTGCAAGAATCCACTTAAGATGCCATGTGATGCTATTCACCTCCATGTGAGAATGTTGTCTCTCCAGTAAACTGTGTATTGCAGTAACAAGTGATCTCTTGTGGTTCTTGTGTATTTTTCATCACAGTTAATGCAATACCATAAACCTTGTATAACACCATGGGACCCATACGCAGTATCACTGGTGATGCTGGAAGTGCTCCCAAGAAGCAGAGACAAGTCATGACAAAATATAAGAAAAAGTTGAGCTGCTTGATATGCACCATAGATTGAGGTCTGCAGCTTTGTTGTCCACCGTTCAGACAGACAACTCATCTTGTAAACGGGAGACATCAATTACAGTATCAACAACTACAGTACAGTACTGTTAAGTGTGCTTTCCTTATGATTTGCTTAATAACATTTTCTTTTCTCTGGCTTACTTTATTGTAAGAATACAGTATATAATACATATAATATAAAAAATATGTGTTAATTGACTATGTGATTGGTAGGCTTCTGGTCAACAGTATGTTATCAACAATTAAGATTTGGGGTAGTCAAAAATTATATGTGGATTTTTGATTGCACCAAAATCAGTACCCCAAACCCCTCACACTGTTCAAGGGTCAACTGGACTTGGTTCTGCCACCAAAAACCTCCCTAGTTAGGAATTATTCCATTGATCAATCTCTAAAGGTTACAAGCCCCCTTAGGATGAGTAAAGTAGGCCACCTGTCCTTCTCTGCTTAGTTTAAGTTTTCTCCGATGCCTCGCTGGGCTCTGTTGCCATCAAGAAAGGGAATACATGCAGGTTGATTGGGGAAGAAGCTTTTGGAGCTGAGGCACTTGGAGGAAGAGGGCAGGTCTTATGGGGCATCAAGATGGTGGGTTTTGAGCAGCCAGAGGCCAAAAATAAGCATATGGGAGACAAAAGCGAAAAAAAAACAAAGATTCAAGACAAGGACAAAGCTTGCCAACTAAAAGGTAAGGCCTTTTATCAAATTCTTATGAAAGAGACAGACATGTCTGAGGAAAAGGACGTGCCTATGCTGCTTCCCAGAGCCTATGATTCAAAGCTAGCAATGAAGACAAAAGGCCTTTAAGCTCACCGCTTCCTGACAGTTCACTTCCCAGCTACTGTGGCAAGTGTTGAAATAGCCTGTCCATCCTACTAGAATCTGGAAAAAATCAGCCTCAGAGGAAACCACAGCAAAGAGAAATTACTCATGGTGGGCCATTCATCAGCAGGAAGCTCCAGCCCCAGAGCTCCACGCCTGGAGCTGATGACTGCCCAAAAGAGAGAGCACCTCGATGTGGAAGCAGCAACATCCATCACCACCAAGGGATCAGACGGAGCCACTGAAGAAGTCTTATAGCAGCATGCAGCACCCTGGGCTGGGGATGCCATTGTGTGGGCACGGGGGCATCTGTGTGTAACTGGGTGCATACATGTGAGTTTCTACGCCCAGGCAGCCACTGCTTGCATACTCTTCTGGCTCCTGTCATTTCCACCATGGGCACTGCATGCAGCAGCAGCAGAAGAGGAAGGCATCTGGCCTCACTTCTACCATGGTGCACTCCAAAAATGGCTTCACTGACTTTACTCATCGCTTCCCTTGTCAGAGATCTTGCACCCATGAATATTATGTCCTTTGGTCCAGTTTAACTCCCTAATAGACCAGAAGTCACAAACCTACAAAAAAAAAAAAATGGCCTACAGAGAGCCTGGCTGGTAACGTAAGTGTCAAGAACTATGGCAAGCCAGAGAGTGTGTGTCCCATAAAACACATTCAAATTCAGATTTGTGTTAAACCCCATGTTGACAACGTAGAACAACCATGTGTACCCTCTAAAGGCTATAAGCCCTCCAATGCTGGTTATAATGAGCACTAAAGTTTAAGTAAAATGGCAAATAACACTGCATTAATAACCAGGACTCTGAGATAGGTAGAGATAGAGATAGAAAGAGAAAGAGAGAGGGTGAGATAAAATCCTCATGACAATCTCATAAAGTAAGTACTATTATTCATTTTAGAGGTGAGGAAACTGAGACCCAGAGATGTTAAGTAGCTTGCCAAAGTCACACAGCTGGTAGTACCAGAGTCAGAACTTGAACTTAAGTAGGCTGTCTACAGAGCAAACTCAGGCTTCTTGTGAATTAAAAAGCTACAAGGGGGCTGGGCACAGTGACTCATGCCTGTAATCCCAGCACTTTGGGAGGTCGAGGAGGGCAGATCACAAGGTCAGGAGATTGAGACCATCCTGACCAACATGGTAAAAGCCCGTCTCTACTAAAAACACAAAGCAATTAATGGGCAAGGTGGTGCAAGCCTATAATCCAGGCTACTCGGGAGGCTGAGGCAGGGGAATTGCTTAAACCTGGGAGGCAAAGGTTTCAGTGAGCCGAGATCATGCCACTGTACTCCAGCCTAGGCAACAGAACGAGACTTCATCTCAAAAAAAAAAAAAAGCTACAAGGGAATTGAGCTCTGCTATGTAGGGGCATGACCATTTATGTCTCTGGCTGTGTCTCTACTAAGTAGCCTGGAATCACAAGCATAGACCCAGGAATTTCCAATCTCTACAGAAAACAAAACCCTGCCAAGAAATTCCCTCTTTTCTCCATGGGGTTTGCTTGGTGGATTTGGTGGGTAATTGTCTCTGTTCTCTCCTTTTCTCTTGTAGATGGACTTGGTGACCAGTGAAAGCCATTGACTTTCTGATTTAAGAACTAAGGTCTTCCCATGCAGTCCACATACATTGTGGAGGGAGTTCTGTCACCTATCAGCTGTTTGACCTTGGGCACCTCCCTAAGCCATAGTGATTGTCACCTGTAAGAGGGCCAGGCTGTAGGAGATGACCACTTAGTTTCCTCCAGGCCTTCAAGACAAAGTAAAAATGGGGTCTTAGGGCTTTTCTTAGCTCAGGCTGCTATAGCAAAAATACATAAACTAGAGTAAACCAGGGGTCCCAAATTCCCAGGCCATGGATCACTGCAGGTTGGTGGCCTGTTAGGAACCCAGCTGCACAGCAGGAGGCGAGTGGCAGGTGAGTGAGCAAAGCTTCATTTGTATTCGCAGCCACTCACCATCACTTGCATTACCACCTGAGCGCTGCCTCCTGTCAGATCAGCAGTGGCATTAGATTCTCATAGGAGCAGGAACCACATTGTGAACTGCGCATGCAAGGGATCTAGGTTGCATGCTCCTTATGAGAATGTAATGGCTGATGACCTGTCACTGTTTCCCATCACTCCCAGATAGGACCATCTAATTGCAGGAAAACAACCCCTGGGCTCCCACTGATTCTGCATTATGGTGAGTTGTATAATTACTTCATTGTATGTTACAATGTAATAATAATAAAAAACAAAGCACACAATAAATGGAATGCACTTGAATCATCCCAAAACCATTCCTCCACCCTCTGTCCATGGAAAAATTGTTCCTGGTAAGTTGGGGACCACTGGCTTAAACAGCATACATGTATTTATCACAGTTCTGGAGGTTGGGAAGTGCAAGGTCAAGGTGCTAACAGATTCAGTGTCTGGTGAGGTGATGAGGCCTCTCCTCCTGGTCTGCAGGTGGCTGTCTTTGTGTTATATCCTCACATGGCAAAGAGAAGGTATGCTCTGCTCTCTTCCTATTCTTACAAAGGTGCTAATCCTATCATGGAGGCTCCATTCTTATGACCTCATCTAAACCTAATTATCTCCCAAAGGTCCCACCTCTAAATGCCGTAATATTGAGGATTAAGACATCAACATGTGAATTTTGGGAAGACACAGACATTCAGCCCATAGCAGGGCTGATAGATATGCATAGCCCAACAGCTGCTGCACAACACATCTTAAAAGAGCATACATGCTTGCTTATCACACAGCCTCACTACAGCACCCCCCTTCCTTTCTGTCTGACCACCTGCTTGCTGGCTGAAGGCATGTATTATAATTGTGAAGAACCTCAGTCCTCTCTTCCAAGTCTCCATTCCCAGACCATTGCGTAGCCTGAGCCTTCACACCCATTCTTCAGGGAGAGTGAGGACTTTGAACACAAGCCAGAGGGTAACTGGAAACCCCTTTACTCTTGTGATTCGTAGATTCATCCCCTGAGGACCTGCATATTCTAACTTGTTATTGTACTCATTCGCTAAAAGCCAAATAAAGAACATGCACCTGAAAAACACTGAACCTTGTATGGTACTTGGAGTGTGAAACTGGATGGTTAATTCTATACTCCTGCACTGGAGTGAGTGTGTGAAACTGGAGGTTAATTCTATACTCCTGCACTGGAGAGAGAGAGCTGAGGAACTGAGGAGCAGCCTTCCAAAGCACACAGCTGGCCCTGGATTCCTTCCCAGCTCTGCTGGAGAAGGAAGGGTGGGTCACCCCACAAGGGCCAGGCAGCCAACACCTCCCTAGGCCCGGGGTCCAGCCAGAGGAATCCCACAGCCCAACGTCCCTGTCAGTCCTGAGGCCTGGCACACAGTCAAGGCAGGGGTGCTGCTACCACCTGGAGCCGCCACCCATCCCCAGCTGGTGGTGGCACTTTAAGCCTCTCCAGGGGGCATGACTTGTGACTTCGGTAACTATGCCAATAACCAAAGAGTTGTTTAAATGAGCAGTAATCCAGGTATTTATTGCTGTTCAACAAGCCACACCCCGGCCTGATAGTTCTTAATGATGATCATTTGTTATCATTATTCCTCATGTTTCCAGGGGTTGGCTGGGCTCAGCTGGCAGGTTCTCATTCAGGTCCCTCAAGCAGTTGGTCAGGCACTGGCTGGAGCAAGAGACATACTGGAGGCTTCCTTATTCACAGGTCTAGCAGTGGAGGAGACAGAGACCCTGCACTGTGGCTGCTGGCCTGAGGACCTCCAACATGGCCTCTCTTCATGGCCTGGGCTTCCTCACTTTGGTCTTTATTAAGGTTCTTCTCGGTGACAGGAGATACAAGAGGTTTAAACAGAGAAGTTTAGGCCATGGTATCCACTTCTCACTAATTCATCCTCACTCGGGAGATGGTGCCCCCAAATCAAGAGAAACTGAACAACCCCACAGGAGCTAGCACAAGCCAGGCAATGTGGACAAAGAGGCCGAGATGAGTCGATGTCAGCACAGTGGAAGGTGATCCACCAAGAAAATGCACTGGGAATGGATCATAAATGTCACACCACTGGCACTGGCTTTGGTGCCGTCATTCTTTCCATGGCTGTTAGCAAGTGTGTTTGTTTTGTTTGTGTTTGTTTTCTTCTGCCTTGACATGAGACTGCAGTGAGTAAAGCAGGCGATGAAAGAAGTGTTTGGACCCCAGAATAGGAGTGGAGGGAAAAAATATAGGATGAACTTCTCTCTCTCCACCTTTAATCATTTATTCCTCCCATCAGGGCTTGAAGTTGATCCCACCCTCATCCCTGAGGGCAGCTGAACAGATCAGAGCTGGTATCTGGGATGCAGGGAATGGAGCTAGCACGGAAGAGACGGAAGACTCTGGCTGAGGTATAGGAGAATGATACAGCTGGGGGAACTCAATCCAAACCCTTAGACCCCTTAGACAGTCTTGAGTCACTCAAACATGGTAAAGCCAGCTTGTAGGCAGAGCCCAATGCATATGAGTTGACCAGGAAGTGAAAAACAAGCCCAGGGTTAGCGATGGGCTGGAACTGGAATTAAACAAGGGCTTCACCATGAGCAAGGTAAGGAGGGTATGGATGGCTTGGCTTTGCCTTTATTGAACTTTAGCTCACGTGGTGTTTGGGTGAGTCAGACTACAAAACAGCCTGATCTCTGCTTCAATAATAGCAAGAAGAGTAAAGGTTCATTGAGCTCCCACTGTGAGGCAGGCACTCCACTGACACTTTCTGTACATATTTCCTTTCAGCCTCTTAACAAACCTGTGAGGGGTTATTATTCTATAGCTGAGGAAACTGAGGCTCAGAAAGGGGAGAATGTCTGTTCAGAGATCAAGGATTCAGTGGTAGATCCAAGAGTACGACCCTCAGCAGCCTGGCCCTGCCCGAGCAGCGGCTGCCACCTGGCCCACTTCATGGAATGCCAACAATGAGCCTGTGATGTTGCTGTCTTCCCCCTTTTTCTCCCAATGAGAACGCAGAAGATAAATGACTTGTTTGGTAAGCTGGTAAGTGGCAGAGTAGGGATTTGAACCCATTTTAACTCCCCAGTCCAAGTTCTTTTCACTCCAAAGGCTCTTATTTGGGGCTGGGGGTGGGGCATTGAGATATGACATTAAGGAAGAAAAGAATGTCAAACAGAGCTCAGCATCATCCCAGAAAAAGGAAGAAAGCAGACTGTCAACAGAGGTGAAGGCCAGGGAAGGGAGCAATGCTAACCATATGCCACCTCCTATTTTTCACTTAAAAAAAAGAAAATCGCCTATCATTTTTTAAAAATTATCTGTCCTGAATGGCTGAAGGTGCAGGCACTCGGAGCTAGACACCTGCTTCCCTCACAGTCTGCTTCCAAACTGCTCTCTAGCCTGGTACATGTCTCCTGGTCCCGGGACATCTGAAAGGGGCCTTCCTAGCTGGGTCCAAAGAAAACATTCATTTTGATTACAGAAAGAGGCGCATCTGCTAGCCTGGATTTGTGGGAGAGCCCATAATCCCTGCATTTTACCTCCTATTAGCCTTCTTCTCCAGGAAAGAAATGTCCTGCTCTTTAAAGTCGAGGCCATAAAATTTTGACAGCTTGCTTGCAAACAGAGCCGATTCTGGAACATGAAACAGCCCTTCAGATAAAATATACAACTCAGGTGTGGGAGTGAGAAGGCCGGGGTCTTAAAACTGAATCAGTTGTTAGTTAAGTTTTGTTTTATGGATCTAGCTGGGCAGTTCCCTACTGTACAGCATCACTAATTCCAACATTTTGGACATATTTCCCATTAGACCTTTATTTGAAATTTTATGCTTCCCCTCATAAAAACCTTCAGCAGACTAATGTGCTTGGGATGTTTATTTGTAAGTACAGCTGGTCTCCCTTCTAGTTGTTTTTATTATTGGGTTGCCTGAGCATGCCCTTTGAGCAGGAGCAAAAGGGTGGGACTGCAACCCAGCAGCCAGCATTATCTCAAAGAGACGTAAAACACACGATGGGGGTGGGGTGGGGGACGATGGAGGACATGAGATGGCTGCTGAGGTTTGCCATGCAATGAGGCACTTGTTGGCTCCCTTTTGCTGGTTGCCATCATATGTGTCCGGAGCAGGCATGTGTGGGTGGCAGGTACAGAGGGGATCTCAGGCAGCTTTCCTGGTCTCCCAAGGGGGCCTGCCTTGTAAACCTTTCCTTTCAGGAGCCATCAGGACTGGCTTGACTCTGTTCCAAAAGGAGATCTTCTCCTTTAAGCTGAGAAAGAGGATCAAATTCTGATCAAGATTGCCAGTACTACTCTAACCTTGGATGAAAAATCATTGCTTCTTTAACAAGAGACATGATAATCAAATGTCTTGTAAATTTCTAAATTTGTACCATTCTTTCATCTAACCCCCTGCTTCATGATTTTTGCACTAAAAAGGAACAATACCATTAAAATGTTTCAAACCAGGTGTGTGTTGGGTGAGGGGGTGGATTTTACTTAGGTTCACCAGACTGTATGTTTTTATTGCACATTTGGCTTTTTAGGTCTCTTGCCTTATAGGAAAACTCTTTTGAAACATCATTGATGAATATTCCTCCAGCTTCTGTTGTCTTTCCCCAGGACTGGAGATATCACTGCTCTTTGATTATTGGGAAGTTCTGCTTTCTATTGGCAATAGATCAGCCTCTCTTCAAGTTTCCTATCAGCCCTATCCCTGCCCTCGGGGGCCACATATTCTACTTCCTCTCCTTCTTCGCCATGAGAAATCCAAGAACCATGACTAGTCTCCCCAAAATCATCCTTTCCCCAGGCAATATGTCCTGGTACCTTCCCATCCTCTGAGTGAGAACCCAAATGAGTATTTGCCAAATTAAATCTTTTTTGTCTTCCTGGGACTAATGGGTTCCTCTGTCAGTAAGACCACTAAGCACTTGTTACACATGCCAGCCGTTAAGCAGTTATGTACTCTTGGCAAAGACTATCTTTGAACTCATGATTCTGGGATCCAGGGAGAAATTGTTTTTATCAGTCAGATGTCCTTCAATTACAGACATTATCCAAAGCAGAGGATATTGAACCCAAAGAAAGAAGGGGAGAAATCTTCATAACAACTGGCAAGAGATTGATATTTATCTTGCTCTTACTTTCAAAGGCGTTTGGTGATGTCCAATAGCATAAAAAAATACAATCCAGGGATTAAATATTAAATGTATGTGGTCTTTGGAAGGACAAATGCCCCAGTCCCCACTGCCTTATAGTCTCTGTGAGCCCTTTGCTTATAGCTAGTCAGCAGTGCTCAACAGTCCTCTGAGTGTTTGGAAACTCTGGCCAGCCTCTAAAAGCCCAGAGCCTACAAGAAAGCAAGGGTAACAGCAAGTACGGTCATAGTGTCCAGTCATTTAGGGGG
Organism: Plecturocebus donacophilus; assembly: GCA_004027715.1. Classification (NCBI taxonomy): domain Eukaryota; kingdom Metazoa; phylum Chordata; class Mammalia; order Primates; family Pitheciidae; genus Plecturocebus; species Plecturocebus donacophilus. Next base: position 30,997 of record PVKP010018815.1, on the reverse strand, counting down.
AAAAGCTGTACAGTTAGTACAAATAACCTCTTGAAAATACTAATGATATTAACTAAAGATGTAGCTCTGGGACCTAAAACTTTCTGTCATAACTGTGGCAAGACAGAAAGCCCTGGGAGGTTGGGAAGAACTCATCTATCAAGCAGCTGGGACCTGGTTCACACTACACTTTTGAATTAAGCTGGTCAAGGCAGTGCTGCATTCCTGAAGAGGTGTTCTGATTTATACACAGTCTCACTTCTGTCGGGCCCCACCCACCTGGGTAAGCTCCTGGGTCCAAGCCCTTTGCTTCCCCCAAACTGACCAAGCTTACAGATGACAGCTGCTTAGGAGAGAGGAGGCCTTCAGTAAGAAAAGTCTGAGAGCAAAGCTGGGCTGTTTCCTATGCTCATCACCAAGACGAACACTCAGAGAGGTGAGAACTCCCACCAATGCGGGCTTGGGATGGACAGGGAAGACTTCCAGAAGAAGAAAAGGATGTGTAAGGAGGGGAGTGGAAAAGTGGGAAGACTCTACTCATCAGTTCACAGCATATTTGCAGAGAGAGAAAAGCATGGGTCCATTGTGTGAAACAGTCTGACTCACAAAAAGATTTGGAACATGCAAACATCTGGCCTGTACATGGCTAGCATTGTCTCCATGACACAGGACTCCAGTCTGTGCCATCCCCTCTGAAAGATCGAAGTCTGTTTTGATCCTTCCCACCCTGCACCAGAGTTCATACCTTGCCCTCCCTGCACAGGATGGCACCCTTGGAATTCTTGGCTTTGATTTCAGGTGAAATGAATCCTGGGAGGCTCCTTCTTCTAGCTGGTACAACCCAAGAACTGGGTCCCTTCCTTACAAAAAGGAACAGAACTACAGTTCTGTAGTTCTAGTGCTGTGGAGACCTGACCAAAGTGGTCTCCACCATTCTCAGGTGATTCATCCAACTCACAGGAAGAGAGATGCGTAAGTAGGGAGGAGAAATTGTGATCTTAATCAACTGCTGGCCCTGCATACACAAGCCTTTTTCTCCAGAATTGCTTCTGACTGGTAGTATTTCTTCTGAGAGACAACTTAAGGACAGAATTTGATTTTTTCTGATAAAGATTTCATAACTTGAATGTAAGGACTTTTATTATCTTCCACCTGGTCCTGAACCACAAACTGCTGAGCAGGAACATGCTTTCATAGACCATCAAATCCTTCCCCTGCCACTGGGCAAATCAGGGGCCCAACAAACATTCCCAAATACATGAGAGTCTTTCCAAAACTGGGATTTATAGAATGAGAGATGTCTTCAAGGAGAGGTGCCAGGGTTCTCACTCTCTCCCAGGCCTCAAACCCTGCCATGTGTCAACTGAAATGTCTCATCAGGCTTTCTGCAGGTAAGTCCACTCAGTAAAGGCAGAGAAGGTTCACAATGTTCCCATGAGGAAAGTCACACGCATGCACACACACACAAACACACATTCACGCTCAGCTCAGTGTGTCCTAAGATCAATGACACACCCCCAACTTACTTTCAGGGAATTCATTCATTTGCTGAGCAAAGGTAGTTGACATGTCTCACTTATGAGAAAGATGCTAAATGAAAAAAAGCCCAACATCCTCCCACAAAAGATTCCTGTAGCCAATACAGAGTCTCCGTGAGTAATGTGGATTTGTATGGAGTGGGGAGGGGTGAAGATATGGGAGGCAGGGTGGTAACATGGCATGAAGACCTGTGGAAAGCAGGCTCCAGACAGACCTTGGGACTGTATATGTTCTGCATAACACACCCAGGCCAAGCTCTAGGGCTCCCACAACCTTGTAGACAACAAGCTGGTGCCACAAGACCAGGAGGACAGGAAAGGACAGACCTGTCTTGGGTTCTGGAAGGAGTGGCTGCAGCCCTTGGAAGTGGCCTGGAAATATACCTTGTGGTGTCCAGATGCTGCCATCTTGATGTCTCTTTCCTCCAAGGAGGGGCAACTAACAGCTTTGGGCTTTCGTCCCATGCGATGCAGCCCACTGTGGCGCTATTCTCTAAGAAGAGCCTTCTTATCCCTGATTCAGGCTCCCCAAACCTCAAACTCCTATGCCTGTTCTCATGACCTTGTCTGTACCCAGTGCATTTGTGTTCTGATTTCACATAGTCAACTTTCTAAAAAACAGGTTATGGCATTAATAAGACTGGAGGTTTTGTTTGCTTTCTTGCTTTTTTCCCATTATATTGTCCTTTTAACATGTACAGGCCATTAGATGTATCATCCCTTCCCATCCAGACAGACATATTTGAAATGATCTATAAACTATACACAACAATTAATGGAATATGAGGATGCGTGTCAGCCTCAGAGGATGTTGGGGGTACCCAATGAGATTACATGTGTTAGGCATGCTGAAAGTGTTGACACCATTTTTCCCAACAGGCCCCTACTCCCTGCGATCTGGACTGCCGTGGGCTTTCTTTCCTGCCACAAAGTTCTGCCTGGACTCCAAGTCCTGTTCACAGATGGTTGACCAGAGGAAGTACCACCAAGTTCTGTGAGGTCTTGGGAAAGCTGCTACATCTCACCAGGGCCGACTCCTCTCTGAACCCAAGTGGGGATTCCAGAGCTTCCAAAAGACAGGGGAACTCTGAGTTCCCTTCCAGATGCATGTTCTACAAAGCACTGGTCCTGTTTGGTCCATTGATTCCCTGGGGAGGGCAAGGGCTCCTGGAGTTTTCGGATATAGCTGGCCAGACCTTTCAGGTGGATGCACCTAGATCTGAGTAGGACATATAATGTTCACACATGTGAAAACAGTCACCAGGCAGCAATAAGGACCAACAGCATCTCCCTTGCAGGTTCTGGGTTGCAAAAGGTGAAGGGAACTCCGTGAATTCTCTAGTTCACATTTCACTTTAGATTAGAAGAAAAACCACAGAAAAATAAACCGTGTCAATCAGCCCTGCTGTGTAAACAAGTGATTGATGATAAGTCATGAGACAGTTCGCATTTCTTTATGGAGTGGCCAGCGACAAAGATCCAAAAACAAACTGACTCTTTTACGGTTATTTGGAAAAGGAACAAGGAGAGCATTCGTTTTACCTCTGAGAGCAGCAGCAGCCAGCCCCTGGCTCCCTGAACAGCCTCTCTGAGCAACAGGCCTGTGACTCTTCTACTGCCTGGAACCAGCTCCAGAGTCCAGCAACAGCCTGCAGTGGGCTGGGGTGAGGCCAAGCGAGCCCTGGCTCCCCCAAGGCTTCCACCCTGTCAGGGGCATGCCTGGGATCTCCTCCTTAAGGCCTTGCTAACCCCTAAGGCACCTTTGTGCAAATTAGAAAAAGATAGCCCTATCTTTAAGATACAACTCGGAATTGGCAGGAAGAGAGCACATTTTGCAAATTAGAAAAAGATGCCGCTACCTCTAGATCGGTTATCTGCAAACTTTTTCTGCTAAGGGTCAGATAGTAAATACTTTGGACCTTGGGGACTATAAGGTCTCTTTCACAGCTACTCAACTGTGCCACTGTAGCACAAAAGCTGCCATAGACAACACATCAATAAATGGGCCTGAGTTCCAAAATACTTTTTTATTTACAAAATCAGGTGGTAGACCTGATTTGACTCGTGGGTCACAGTTTGCCAAGCCCAGGTCTGAATAGATGCCTAGCCCCAGGGCTTAGCAAATGGAACACAGGTGAATACTTGTCCAGAGCTCATCCCTTTGTCTGGGTGTACTTGTGCTCAACCCACACAACTCTACATGGAGGTCCTGTTCCTGGGTCCCCAAGAAGATGGGGGCTTAGGAAGACAAACTCCTTGTACCTGAAATGGACCACCCCTGTGAGTCCCACCATTCTTCATCCCTGAAATTCTCCCTTGCTTCTTGCTCCAACACCCTCCAGATCTTAGGGTTGTGTCAATCAGAATGCCAACTCCTATAAATCCTGAGTCCTTTCGCCATTCCACTGAGTAGCCCCAGTGCAGTGAATTGCACTAAGCTTAGCTTTAAAAACCAGACTCATTCGAAACACACAGACACAGGGAGGGAAAATATTTCTCTCTTCTAGGGGAGAAATAGCAGGGGGTGGGGGGAATTGGGGAGGGATAGCATTAGGAGACATAACCTAATGTAGATGATGGGGTCATGGATGCAGCAAACCACTACCATGGCACGTGTATACCTATGTAACAAATCTGCACAATCTGCACATGTACCCCAAAACTTAAAATATAATAAATAAATACCAGACTCATTCTATTACTTGAAGAGGTAAAGACAAGATCTGCAAAGACAGGATGTCCAACAGAGCCAAATCACTGGGATTCTCAGATGAGCAAAGCAGCCTGTCTCCTGAAGCCTCTTGTTTGGCCAAATGCTGATTTGCCAATGAATAATTGGTTAGAGTAGAAGATTAAAGCCATTGGCAGAAACAAGTTATTTCTGGACATTTTTCAGCTTGTTTTCCCCAACCAGTCATCCAATGATAATTAAAATATGGTGGTTGTTTGATGCAAACCATAAACAGCCCACAGTCTTGCAATACAAGCAAAACCTACAGAAAACCCATTTCTTACAGTATTCAAGAGCAGCAGCAATATTTCCCAGGAACACTGGTCTGACTTTAAGTGGAATACTCTGTTATATTACTCACCCTTGATTTGACCTTCATAAATACCAAAACCTTGCCATCCTGCATCATGACATTTAATTCTTCCTGTCATCTAATGAGGCCACATTTTGTTAGAAGGTCGTTTGTCATTTACAACTCTGAAAAAGACATATCATTTTAATGAAGCTCCTAACTCAGACTAAGCAATGAAATTGTGGACAAGATTACAACACGTACTGGCCTGGAGACAATGGAGGCCCTCGGACTTAGCCAGGCCTCTGTGAGATCGTACTAAAAGAATGAAAAGCAAGAGAGGGAGGCTGGCATTCCTGCAGAAGCAGCAGATTCTGACTGGTGTCACCCTAAATTCAATTATCCAGAAGAAAGTGTGGATTCATGTTAATATATTTTACGAGGTCATATAATTTATCATCCTTTGTTTTTCTTTATGAATAACAGATTTTTCCCTCAGTTACAAAGCACATTGGGGGTTGGTTGAATGCAGAGAGTCAAAAAGTCACTTCGTTTTTCGTTTTTCCTGCACTGAACAGAAGGGTATGCAAATTCTTCTCCCTGAGACAGCTTGGCAAGAGTTCTACAGGCAGAGGTGCTAGAGGAGTGCGTGGCAGGGACATGGATGGCAGATGCAGCCATACTTTACACTAGAAGGGGAGAATGAGGCTAATGCAATGGCTATAGACACTAATGATGGTTGGTGATGACCCCAATCCCTGCCCTGGCTCATGGAACATGAGGGAACAGTCTTTCTGAGCAGCAACGGCAGCTGGCAAGGCACCTCTCAGAATGCAGCTTAGATGGGCAGGAACCTGCAGGTAGAAGTGAGGATTTAATTGCAAAGATATGAAGCTTTGACTTGCTTAGGGAATGCAAAGTCCTTTCAGATAACTCTCATGACACAGTACTCCACCATCATCTCAAACCCATTTCTCTGGCATAGACCAAAGTTTGCCCCAAAACCTCTGACAGCAATGCTTCCTGCCACACTCCCCCTCTCTGCAACATTCATACAAGAAAAGAAATTGCACACTGGTCTCCTTCACACCTCTGAGGTTCGTGTCACCTTCTGTTTTGGTCAGGAAATGGCATGCCATGTTGTAGTTGATGCAAATCTGGCCAAAGTGTCTGCAGAGGCCTTTGGTATAAGAGTGTGAAAAACTGCTGGCAGCTCTTTTCTTGGATAGAGAGGTAAAAAGGAAGGGCAGGGAACTTCAGGGAAGGGAGAAGACTCTCGTACCCTAGCTGATGAAGACCTTCCAGGGAAGGAAAGAAAGAGGACTTCAGACAGCCTGATTTCCAGTCTGATGAGGTTTTCCAGCAGTGACAGATTATCAAAAAATGAATATCTCCCACCTGATCTGCACTTCTGCAATGTGACCTTGGCACTCTCCCACACCCTTGAATTTAGGAGGGCTCTTGACCACTTTGACAAGTAGAGCACAGTGGAAATGACTCAGGACCAGCTCTGCTTCCTGCCTTTGGCAAGTTGGTTCCTGGGATGCTCTCTTTCTGGAAAATCAGGCGACCTGCTCTGAGAAGCCAAAGCTACTTGGAGAGGCCAAGCATGGATACTCCAGCTGACAGCCCCACTGAGCTCCCACTAATAGCAACCACCAATGGCCAGCAATGTAAACAAGCTCTCATATGTCCAGCCCAGTTGAGCCTTCAGATAACTTCAGTTCCAATCACCATCTGACTGCACTCACATGAAAGACTCCTATGAGGAACCAGCCAGCTGAGCCTGGTCAACCCACAGACCTTTAAAAGATAATCACAAATAATAAGTTTCAGGGCAGTTTGTTGCATAAAAAGAGGTAACCAAAACAGTGATATTCAAAATATCTTACATGATGGGGCACTGACCATGCTGAGGAGCAGTGGACCTGAGCAGGGTCCTTAGAGATCTCCTGCTATGTCAGATATTTCTCCTTTAATTTCTGGATTGTGAAAAGGTCCAACAATTACTGGGGGAGGGGCCAGGGTGGCAGAAGGGCACTCAGAGAATTTGGGGCAGCAAGTGTTACAGTTTTTAACAACAATTACAGACATAATCCTGAGCACCAGCTGGGCATCAACCCTGGCATCCCCCACCCTGCAATTCACTCCCACGTTGTTACTGAATGGCATCAAATACGAGACAGCAACCTATATCTGATCCCAGGCCAGGACATGTAAGTAGGTGCCACTAAGGCTCCAAGAGGCCTCTGAGAACCCAGCAGTGTCACCTTTTCAGAGCCTTTATCATTGCATTTGATTTTTACAGGGGTCCTTAGAGGGAGATCTTACTGGTTCTCATTTGACAGTAGAAAAAATGTGAAGTCTAGAGAAATTAAGGAGGAATGGAGGCAATGATTGGGAAATATATAGGTTGGGATACTTTACTTTTAGTTTTGCCTCTGCCACCACCTCACTTTGAGACCTTAAGTCAGTCCTGTGGATTCCTGGAGCTCCCCCAACTCTAAAATAGGAGAAATAGAAAGATGATTCCCATAGGCACATCTGGCAATCACGATTCTCTGACTGAGTGACTTGCCTGAGGTCACCAGGAAGGGAACAGCAGAATCAGCACATGGTCTCAAAGCAGTTGACTTCATAACCAGAGCTCACATGACTATCCCCACAGCTGCCTGCCTGAGATACCTCCACCTCAATGTGCAAATCCTATCTCCAGTTGCTGAGCAGGAGACTGTTTCTCAGTCCAAGCCCAGAGACGCTTTTCTCTGCTTGTGCTTCTGTCTGTGGGACTTCCGTCCAGATTGCCAAAGACTAAATCCTCACCCTCACTCTGTGAACAGCTTTCAGTCATGCATATGTAGGAGCTAACTATGGGATGAGGAAAGAGGAGGGCTGGGGAGAGAGATGAGGTGGGGAGTTCACTCTGAATTTCAGCCAGATCTGCTCAGGCTAGATCTGAATAACTCCGGCAGCCACCACACAGGAAGCCACTAATCAGGGCAGACACTGTCTCATTCAGGGGTTCAGGGCCCCTGTCCTGACCTAGTCCAAAGGCAGCAGCGAGAGGTGATGGATCTCTCCTGAGATTGTGTGGTTTCCAGTAAAGCATTCCAGAATGTGAAACCGGTTTCAAAGGAATGTGTATCTGCTCACTCCCTCCCTGGCTGGGAACCAGCCCAGGGCACCTTATTCTTATTAGGCTGGAGATGTCTGGGACACTAAGCTTGAAAAATGCACTGAGGATTCTGATACAGATGGAGAACAGTGTGGCTATGCAGAAAACCCCACTGTTGGCAGCATGAGACTTGCTTTGAAAGATTTTGGGGGCAAGTAATATAATTCCTTTCCATTGGACATTTTCCAGCTTTTAAATGGAAATGAGAATTTTTCTGTCTCATAACCTTCCCATACCTGTGAGGGACAGTGTGAGAGCTGAAGAATCCATTATTTGCTGGAAGGGGCAATGTGTTCCATACCAGCAACAAATATGAGGGAGAATTTCCAGGGAGAGAATGAAGACTGTCCAAAAAGTAATGTCAGAAGAAAGGGGTTTGAAGTGAGATTTGGGCTGGAGAATCTGGAAGGACAAGGTTTGAAGGAGCAAATATGATTGGATAGGAATGTGGACAAATTTCTGAGAAGGGTATCAACATTCCCTTTTCTTCCATCATTGAGTGCATGCCTGTGGTGAGCAGAATGAGAAGGAGGGACAAATTGGCCCTTAAAGAACAAGGGAAGTTATTTATTCACACCCACCGCTGACATGGGTGTGAACAGGCTCACAGCAGGTGTCCCACCTGAGGATGGTTAATTTTATGTGTCAACTTAGCTGGGCCATAGTATACAGATATTTGGTCAAACAATAGTCTAGATGTGATTATGACAGTATTTTTTAGATGTGATTAACTTATAAATCAGTAGGCCTAGCACAGTGGCCCACACCTATAATCCTAGCACTTTGGAAGGCTGAGGTGGGTAGATTGCTTGAGTCCAGGAGTTGGAGACCACCCTGGGAAATATAGTGATATCCCCACCTCTACAAAAAGTACAAAACCTAGCCAGGCATGGTGGCACACACCTGTGGTCTCAGTTACTCAGGAGCCTCAAGTGGAAGGACTGGTTGAGCCTGGGAAGCAGAGGTTGCAGTAAGCCAAGATCATGCCACTGCACTCCACCTGGGTAACAGAGGAAGATCCTTTATCAAAATAAAACAAACATTTAAATCAATAGACTTTGAGTAAAGCAAATTACCCTCCATTTGCTCCAGGAAGGACCAAAATGCTCCAGGAAGGACCATTTGCTCCAGGAAGGACCAAAAGGCAGTAGACTACAATGTCCAATCCAATGGACTACAATTGGACTACAATGCCCAATCCAAAGCCCAAGGCCTGCAATGGTCCAGCTCAGCCACAGCAAGGGATGAGGAGCTCACTGCCTCCAGAGGCAGCACTTTCCATTTTGGGGTAGCTCTTATCATGTGATATGCTTTGCCTGTGCTCCCACCCAAATCTCTTCTTGAATTGTAACCCCCATAATCCCCATATGTTGTGGGAGGGACCTGGTGGGAAGTAATTGAATCATGAAGGTGTTTTCCCCCATGCTGTTCTTGTGATAGTGAGTTCTCATGAGATCTGATGGTTTTATAAGCATCTGGCATTTCTCCTGCTGGCACTTTCTCTCCCCTACCACCCTGTGAAGAGGTGCCTTCCACCATGATTTTAAGTTTCCTGAGGCCTCCTCAGCCATGCAGAACTTTGAGTCAATTAAACCTCTTTTGTTTATAAATTACCCAGTCTCAGATATTTCTTCATAGCAGCATGAGAACAAATGAAAATAGTAAGTTGGTACTGGGAGTGGGGTGCTGCTATAAGGATACCCGAAAATGTGGAAGCAACTTTGGAACTGGGTAGCAGGCAGACATTGGAACAGTTTGGAGGACTCAGAAGAAGATAGAAAAATGTGGGAAAGTTTGGAACTTCCTAGAGAGTTGTTGAATGGCTTTCACCAAAATGCTGATAGTGATATGGACAATGAAGTCCAGGCTGAGGTGATCTCAAATGGAGATGAGAAACTTGTTGGAAACTGGAGTAAAGATTATTCTTGCTATGCTTTAGCAAAGAAACTGGTGGCATTTTGCCCCTTCCCTAGAGATCTGTGAAACTTTTAACTTTAGAGATATAATTTAGGGTATCTGATGGAAGAAATTTCTAAGCAGCAAAGCATTCAAGAGGTGACAGGGCACAAAAGTTTAGAAAATTTGCAGTCTAAGGATGAAGTAGAAAAGAAAAATCCATTTTCTGGGGAAAAATTCAAGCCTGCTGCAGAAATTTGCATAAGTAATGAGGAGCCAAATGCTAATCACCAAGACAATGGGGAAAATATCTCCAGGGCATGTCAGAGACCTTCATGGCAGCACCTCCCATCACAGGCTCAGAGGCCTAGAAGGTAAAAATGGTTTTCTGGGCTGGATCCAGGGTCCCTGCTGTGTGCTAATCGAGACTTGGTGCCCTGTGTCCCAGATGCTACGGCCGTGACTAAAAGGGGCTAAGGTACAGCTCAGGTCATTGCTTCAGAGGCTGCAAGCCTCAAGCCTTGGTAGCTTCCATGTGGTGCTGATCCTACAGATGCACAGAAGACAAAAACTGAGGTTTGGGAATCTCTGTCTAGATTTCAGAGAATATATGGAAATGTATGGATGTCCAGGCAGAAGTCTATTGCAGGGGTGGAGCCCTCATGGAGAACCTCTGCTAGGGTGGTGTGAAAGGGAAATGTGGGGTTGGAGCCCCAATATGGAGTCCCCTCTAGGGCACTGCCTAGTGGAACTGTGAGAAGAGGGCCACAAACTTCCAGACACTAAAATGGTAGATCCACTGACAGCTTGCACTGTATGCCTGGAAAAGCCACAGACACTCAACATCAACCTTGAGAGCAGCCAGAAGGGGGATTGTATCTTGCAAAGTCACAGGGGTGGAGCTACCCAAAGCCAAGGGAACCATCCTCTTGAATCATGTGAGATTTGCATCATGTGAGACATGGAGTCAAAGGAGATCATTTTGGAACTTTAAGCTTTAATGACTGTCCTACTGGATTTCAGACTTACATGGGGACTGTAGCCCCTTCATTTTGGCCAATTTCTCACATTTGTAATGGGTGTATTTACCCAATGTCTGTACCTTCATTGTATCTAGAAAGTAACTAACTTGTTTTGATTTTACAGGCTCATAGGCAGAAGGGACTTGCTTTGTCTCAGATGAGACTTTGGACTTTGACTTCTGGGTTAATGCTGGAATGAGTTAAGACTTTGGGGGAATGTTGAGAAGGCATGAGTATGTTTTGAAATGTGAGGACATGAGATTTGGGAGGGGCCAGGGGTGGAATTATATGGTTTGGCTGTGTTCCTACTCAAATCTCATCTTGAACTGTAATCCCCATAATCCCCATATGTTGAGAGAGAGAGAGACCTGGTGGGTGGTAATAAAATCATGGGGGTGGTTTTCCCCATGCTGTTCTTGTGATAATGAGTGAGTTTGCATGAGGTCTGGTGGTTTTTTAAGTTTCTGGCATTTTCTGTGCTGGCACTTTCTCTCTCCTGCCACCCTGTGAAGAGGTGTCCTCAGCCATTATTGTAAGTCTCCTGAAGACTCCTCAGCCATGTGGAACTGTGATTCAATTAAACCTCTTTTCTTTATGAATAACCCTGTCCTGGGTATTCCTTCATATCAGCATGAGAATGGACTAATACACCATTGATGTTCTTTAATACGCCAAAATTTGAGTTCATCTGACTGGTCCTGGAATTCATGGACAAATGGGTGCTGAGGTGACCTTTATGCCCACAGAATCCTGGCTACCAGGAAGAAACCGCATCAATAGCTTCCTCTTCATACATACCTACAAATGTATCAATATTTACTTTCATTTTAATCTTCCTCTCTTCAATCTCCAAGGAAAATGGCTCCCTCCTCTTTTTCAAAGATATCACAGTACTCTTGACTCATCCTCTTTTCATTTTGTCCAGAACTTCCCTCACTTGATTTTTCTTTATCCCCCCTTCATATCTGTCTACCTGGCTAACTCTGGCTCTTCACCCAAGGCTCAGATTCCTATAGGAAGCCTTTCATGACCTCTAGGGTCTACAAAATACCTCTCTTCTAAATTCCCATAGCCTTTGGCATTTCTTTCTCTAGTAGAATGTCTCTTTTCAAAAGTATGTATTCATATTTATATCTCCCCCTTTGGATTATAAATTCCAAAGTTATAGAGATCATGTTTATTTATTTATGCCCCTGTCATGTACTCCAATTCCTGACCCAGAATAGGTGTTCCATAAGTATTTATTGAACTGAATCTCACAGTTTCTGGTTTTCATTTCCCCTATAATACAATTCTTTCATTCATTCAACAACTATTTATTAAGTAGCTGTGGTGTAGCAGGCACTGTTCAAGAAGGTGAGTATACACTAGAAAATAAGATAAATGAGATCTTTACCCTCAAGGGGTTTATACCTCTGTCAGGGAAAACTGATGGTAAGAATGTACAATTATAATCATCTTTCAATGATAATAGGTGCTATGGGGTAAATAAAGTAGGTTTCTGAGGTAAAGCAGGACTTAGAAGAATGCATACTATCTAAATAAGTTTTCAGGGACAGTTTATTTGAGCTGATACATGAATAATGAGAAAGAACAGCTATAGGAAGCAATACAGTAAAAACCTTCTTGGCAGAGAAAATAAATGCAAAGGCCTTGAGGCAGGAACAAGCTTGATGTGTTGGAAAAGAAAGGTCTCTGTGGCCAGAAGAGAGTGAAAAGGAAGTGACTGGAATAGTGTGAGGTTGGCAAAGTGGTCAGTGAGTGGATGATGACAGCCCTGTGACAGGGATGTGTCAGACCCTTATGACAGCTAGAAAATGGAGACATCCCATCACAATCCTGTTCTCCGCCATCTTCTCCTTTCACTCAACACATTTTCCCTGCTTGATTTCTCTCCTAGCACTTAAACCATATCCTCTTCACTGACGATTCTCAAGTCTATAACACTAGCCCAGGCCTCTCTGCTGAGCTCCATAACTGAATACTCAACTCCTATTGGACAATCCATCTGGAAGTACCACTGGCACCTCACACTCAGCAGTTGTAAATTTAATTTATCATTCCCCTCCCAAACCTGCTACTTATCCTGCTGAATGGTATTATCATCTCTCCAGTTTCCCAAGACATTAACTTGATAATAAAAGGTCACTTCTCTCTCTCTCTCCCCTGCCACATCCAGTGAGCACTAAGCCCTACTGGGATGGGCTCTTAAGACCCTCCAAGTGATAAAGTCACTGGCCCTAATTCAGTGCTTGTCTCTGGCTTGAACTGCTCAAACAACATCCAGCTGGTTTCACTGGTCATGTCGATAGTCTATTGAGAGCATGCCCCAAGTACCCACCACCCTCTGCCCGGGTTTAGAGTCTCACCAAAAGCATCATTTTCCTACTTCTCAAAGGTGATAAGAATGTACTGGTGTAGACATAGCTGGCCCTAAAATAGCTACTTCCAAGGCTTTTCCCAAGCCAGACCCCTCCAGGCATCTTTACAGGGCATGATCCTTACATGCTCAGGTCTACTCAAAAGCTTTGGTCAGTCTTCTTATAGCAACCTGGAATGCCTAAGCAGCCTCTTCTTTCACTCAAGCCTATCAGAGTGTCCTCCTTGTCACAAGAAAGGAGGCAAAGAAATGTTTCCAGGTAGCCTGTGTGGGCTTCAAGGCATAATTACATTGTAATGTGCCCTCTTGGGGAGTTGGCCGGGCCATCAGCACCTTGGAGAGCTCCAGCTCTGACCTCTATTGGGGAGCTGACTGGACCAGAATCCTGGATTCTTCTAGGAGTGGTGGGGGATGGGAAAAAGCAAAGAGCTGAGGCTGATCGCCTCCATTAACCAGATACTCAGCTCAGTGAGTTTAGAAATCTCAAAAATACTAATGGTCGCAACTTGGGTTTTGGAGGCTTCACAGCCTCTGTTTAAGTGGTCCACGAGTGGCTGGTGGTTATGATCCTGAGTCCTGTCTAAGCCAGTTTAACACTAAAGACTAGGATTCTGGGCCTAGGCTGCACAGGAGTCATCAGCTTTCATGATTTTATTTCAGGGTAAGTGCCCATAGAAAAGCTAGCCACCTTCAATGTTACCCATTTTTCCTTTTCAGTGCTCCATACAGTGAGTCCCACTTCTGCTGCTCTCACTGTGGATGTACCAGCAACCCCTGCTCCAGCACCACAGAATGAACTGGGTAGCAGTAACTTCAGGGATGTGGAGGCTTCAGCTGACCTCCGGGTCAATGCAGCAGGGCCTTACCGATTTTTGGATGTTTCCTCTGGTCACGTGCTCAGGGAACTCTAGGGAGATCAATACACTGGTTTGGTCTCAGCAGTAACCTTTTATTCCTATTGGACTAAAAGCCTCTGAGCTGGAATAGAAGCAGGGCTCAGGTCTCTAAGTGAAGATCATGTATCTCTGTGGAGACTGAGGAAATGTCTCTTTCTGGAATTAATTCAAGTGTTCCTCCACTCCTCTTTCCTCAGCTCTCACCTTGCATGGCTGCATTCCCTCCACCTTGTCCTGCCCCTGTAACTGTAGCCTTCTATTTTCTTAAGAAGTGTTTCACATTTCTCCAGCAGCCCATCCAATCTTCACAACAGCTCAGGGGTGTATGTAGAGCTTTTCCATTATTCCAATTTACAAATAAGAAAACCATGGATGACGCTTGGGTGACCTTCCCGACAAACAGGGCTTCTGCCTCCAGGCAACTGCTCTATATAATGTTTCAAAAACTGCCATCGAACCATGGCCCCACAGTAGTGCCATGAAACTCTTTATCCCAGGGTTGTAATGCTGCCAAAGAGGAAACATTGCCTAAAAGTAAGAAACCTACCTTTTTAGGATTATGCTCATCTGTCTGGAGTATGTCAAAATCCATCTGACATTCTCTGCCTGCAGAACACAAACAAAAACCCAGTTCTCTGGAAGTCTATCAACAGCTTCCTCTGAGGTTTTTTAAGATTTCCTGGGGACACTTCTACCCCCTCACACATAAAGGTCAACCAAGGCTCCAAGAGAAAGAGCAATTAGAAAAAAATTCATTGGCAACATTTTGATCCTTATTTTTTCAGGTCTGCCTTTAACTCTTTGTGTTCGACTTCCTCACAAACAAGATTCTGAATCCAGTAAAGGGAGAGGCATTCAGCTGTGCCCTTGTGTCCAAATTCCTGAGAGAGGTGGCCATGCAGGAAGATGTTCCTAATTAACCAAGGAAATTGTGGGTGGGTAGGGGAAGGCTCTATCATCTGCAGCTGCAGTCAGGAGCAGCTGTGCTGATGCACATGTTGGTCTCAAAGGATTCAGTTTTCCTCTAAGCTTAGTTACAGTGTGTCACTCCACATTGTAGCTATGCCATAGTGGACCACCTGAAACTCAAGGCCACATGGGGTACCTCAAGCTGAATACCAACAAACGCTCTCTCCCCTTTCTCTACAGCAACACCATTAAGAATTAGCAAATATTATTTGTATGGCAGGGACACCTTATTCGCTAACAGGGGAAAAAATTATTTTTGGTTGATTACTTTTGAAGTTCAATTACAATTTCACTTTGCATAACAGACATGTTCTTGAGGTATGAGGGTAAATCACCTTCTGTGTAGGCGAATCAAATCCTATTTGAAATTTCTTCTATAAGAAAGCTCAGCTCTCAACCCTTTTACAAAGAGAGAATCTCCGTTGCAAGTTAAAGAATCACTCATCACCTTTAATAGTTAAGCCTGGTCAGACAAAGAGCTTTCCTTTTCCCAAGGGGTACAAGACAGCCCCACCTCAAAATATCCTGCCAGATTGGGCTCCTTCTTTACTTTCTTTTTCCTAGGGCAAAACAGGTCCGACAGCCCGGTCCATCTGAACACCTCAAACTTCCCCCATTTCCTCTCCTCTCTTCTCAGGGGTCCTGTCCTACAGTTGCAGCCTCCCAGAGCCCTCATGCTTTCTACATCCTGTAGAAATGTCTGCTCTGAAAGAAAAAGTAACGCCAGCCACTTACACCAACAAGACAGTCAGTCTCCCTCTTCTGGAGTATTCATTCCTACCCTGAATTCTAGCCAGGACAGGAAAGGTTGTCTTCTGAGAAGTGGTTTCAAGGCTCGTAGGAAGATCAAGTGGAGGAAGAATGTCTGGAGACAGAGGAGTCTGCTGGGGACCTTAAGTCTATTCTCCCTACAAGTAAGAACAATCCCAGAAAGGGCTGACTTAATACAAGCAGGGTCACCCTTAAAGTGTTGTCTGGAATTGGGTGCTAAGCACTTGCCAGATGGAATCTGCCGTCATGAGGGAGAGGGTGAAGAGAATACTGCAGCAGCCTTGAGTGAGCATCCAACACACCCAAGAGCAAAGCCTTTTCTTGCCCTATTTTTTTTTTTTTTTTGAGACAGAGGCTCACTCTGTCACCCAGGCTGGAGTGCAATGGCATGATCTCAGCTCACTGCAACCTCCACCTCCCAGGTTCAAGCTATTCTCCTGACTCGGCCTCCCAAGTAGCTGGGATGACAGGTGTCCACCACTACGACCAGCTAATTTTTGTATTTTTGGTAGAGATGGGGTTTCACCATGTTGGTCAGGCTGGTCTCTAACTCCTGCCCTCAGGTGATCCACCCACCTCAGCCTCCCAAAGTGCTGGGATTACAAGTGTGAGTCATCACACTCGGCCTTGACTTGCCTTCTCAGGTGAAGAGTGGGCAGGGTGGGTCCCTCTGTGACACTCCTTCCCAGGTCATGGCTCACTGCATAGACGCCATCTGTGGGCTGAGAATTCATGGAGGCCACTTCTGCAGCCTGCAGGAGGCACAATATGAAATGGCCCAGCCGGGAAAAGCAGGAGTTTGGGAAAGGAAGCTGCACAGCTCTTGATATTCAAGTTGAACACTTAGAAAATGACCCATCATGTTTGCCTTAAACTTTTCCATACGCTCGACATCATTAGAATTTCTCCTTAACGACACAAATTATCCTCAGGATCCGGGACAGCTGGACGAAAAAATGTTCTGTTCCCCACCCTTTCCCTTGAGTTCTTATAATGAAGGTGCTTAGTTAACACAAATTACCAGCTTTGCTTTCTACTTTTCTGACAGATGAACAAACATAAAGTCATCATTTTATGTAGGCCCTGCTGGCCAAATCCATTTCAATTATCTATCACTAGGGCAGAATCCTCCCAGTGAGATGGAAAGACACTGATGGAGGTTTCCGGGTTATACTGTTGACTCCAGTAAGCAGCCTGTTTCACGTTCAAATGTAAGAAGGCCTCAGCTATAAACCAAACTACAGAGTTGGGATGTCTAACTTCTTTTTTAAAATAACAACAAAACACTATTTTACTAGCATAAATTAGGGAAAAAAGATAGAGAATACAGTTGAAGGAGGCCTTGGGTAGAATGCAGGAGGCCTAAGGTCTCATTCCAGCCCACCAACAATTCTCAGTGTAGCCTGGATGTATCCTTGTCACATTCCTCAGTTTACTCATCTGTAATGTACAGGAGTAGACTCAATCAGTGTTTTTATATGATGTGCTTCAGATCCCAAAGACCATGAAGTTACTTTATGGGTTTCAGAAATGTTTCATTTCAAAACTTAATAATTTTCAAAAAATATTTTTGTCATTGATAACACTGTGATTTAATACAATTGATAAGATAGCCAGTCCTAACACTGTGCAGATGAACAACTAAAAGACTGTGTGACCAGGTGAACTCATTTTTTTTGAAGACTCATCACAGAGCTCCTCCTGCCACTTATCTGATTAATGGAAGGGCCATGAGTTTGCAAGACAGACTGTCACAGAACAATAATCATCTACATCTACTCAGCACTGCAAATTAGGATTTTCTCCAGGCTGTGAAACAAAATAAAATATGCAAGCAAATTGGATTCTGAAACTGAAATAAGACATGGATCCCCATAAATGCCCCATTTCTAATTTTGGTGCTGATTAAAACAGCTTAATTGTGCTTTTCTATTTGTTATAAGTTCAAGATGATAAAATAAATATATTTGTCAACATGATAAATTAATTTGTTAATCAGTAATTAATATAAATAATAATAAATATGTGTATCTTCATAAAATAATGCTCTATTTTGGTAGTTTAAGATTCCATATAAAATTTCATTTGAAAAAGTGATTCCCATTCTTTATGAAGTCTGAAAACCACCAAACTAATTACCTCCTATTTTCCTTCCCACAGGAGGATACTTTATTCAAATCCTTCTCTGGGGATAGAAGAATGGTGTGACTTCAGGAAGTTTCTAGCTTAATCAGAATATTTATAAGAAAAACAAACAAGCCAACAAACTCGGTCCCCACATCTCCAGCTCACCCTGCTCAGCGTTGCTCCTTCTCCTTGTGAAGGACTTCAAGATGGCCCCAGCATAAGCCCATGCTCTGTGCCAGTCAGTCACTAGATGCAGAAGGTGCTAGAAACCTAGACTCCCCTAGACTCCCCTGATGGCTCATATGGCCTAGTGGCAGAGACTTACCTGTCAATGCAGAAGTGAATAAGGAAAATGTGCTCAGGAAGGGAGGCAGCCTAACCTTGTCTGAGCATCTCTTCCATGCCAGGCTTTGCAGTGCGCACATGACACATGCCATTTTTAAAATTCAGTATCTTGCTACTCAAAGCTCTTTGCAATATTGTTTGCTTCTTATAGAAGAAGTGATGGAGGTGGTCACACAGGCAGGGGGTGGCAGAGGCAGATCTCAGGCATCACTACCTACACTCCCCTGCCAAAAGTAAGCTCCGGGTGGTTGGTAAACAACATCGCACACTCCCCAGTGTGTAGTCCAGAGGGAGGGCCATTTATGCAGACCCCGGCAATCAGGGGATGCTGCAAGGAAGAGTGGCTTCGAGCTTGATCTTAAAGGATGAGTAGAAATTCTCCACGAGGGAAAGACAGAAAAACTTTTCCAGGCAGTGGAAACAATGTGAGAAAAACAGAAAAGCTTTAGGAGAATGGCCGTTCAGCTGGGAGAAAAAAAAAAAAAAAAAAAAAAAAAAAAGCATCTTGTGTGGCAGGAATGAATGACAGGTGTGGGTAAGAACACAGGGACCAATCAGGCAGGGTGGTCACAGCCAGGGTCCTCAGTGCTAGAGACTTAGCCCAGTATTCTGGGCCTCCACACCACCCTGGTCTCCCACCCTCATTTTCTACTGCCCTGGCACAGGGACCCTGGCCACCAGTGACTCAGACTGTCCTCTATGCCTTTGTTCCCACTGCCCTGCTCACCTGGAGAGCCTTCCCTAGCCCACTTCTGCCTGAGGAAGTCTCTGCTGAGTTTCCAGCCCTCCAAGTCCCACCTCTTATCTGCAGCCTTCCATAGCTGATCTCCTCAACCAGATGTGATTTCTTGCCTTTGAAGACCCAGAGTTCTAATATTAGATCAAAGTAGAGCCTCAGTGGATGATCACACAGTGAATGTGTTGTCTTGGCAAGAAAAATTCTTAGGGAAAGTGAAATAGACTCTGGGGTATCAGCCTCAGTAACATCTTCAGGCCATCTTCACAATCCAGTTAGCATTTCAAGACCAACAAGCTCCGCACCCAGACTCTCAGCCCCTGCCGTAACTGAAATCCCTCCCCTTGAAGCCAGGTAGGACCCTCGTGGACCTGGGCATAGCCCTGGGTATAGCATGCTCCAACCCTCCTCTCTCTGAAATTTCAGGATGTTTCCTTTCCCAGTGGCAGAGGTCCTAGCTTTTGGAGTGCTTGAGAAATGTTTGAATGTTCAACCCAATTGAACTGGAGCTGGGGCCCAGAACTCTCTTCCACTGGCCCTCAGGGAAGCATTCAGAGCAGCCCTCCAGAACAAAGCCTGGCCTTGGTGGCCAGCTAGGCGTGCCCAGAACATCACATGACTGGACATGAAAGGGCTGAGGAGGATGCTTACTGGGGAGGCACTTAGCCTGGAAAACCTGAAACCATCTCCTTGACTGAGAGCCGCTAACCACAGCCTCAATGAATGATTAATGATTCTGACCGGAGGTTACTGCAAACAGGCATGTGACAGCAGAGCCACTACCCACCCGCATGACCTGCCCATGTGATTGATGAGCCACTGAGGTGTGCAGGGGGCCGCAAGGGAAAAGAGCCAGCTCAAGCTGCAGCCGCCAGTGGGTACCAGTCCTTGCAGGGGCCAGAGTGACGCCACCGCCTGTGTTCTGGGCTGCAGCTCATCTCACAAAAGCCATACCAGCCAACCTGCACAATCTATCCAGATGATGACAGGAGGGCGTGGGGGCCCTACCCAAACACTAATGAGGAGGGGGTGCAGAAATGGATGAGATGGCCTGGAGGGTCCCTAGCTGGTGCATGCATCAGGTAGGATAACTGCAGTTTTGGAACTACGAGGAGTGTGCAAAGTGCTCTGAGAGAAAACTATACGCTCTGTAAGGATAGAGCAGCTGCAAAAAATGTGTTATCTGGCCTAAGACATTCCCCCAGTCCTCCACACAACCACTGCCGGCCAGAGACAAACTTTCCTAGGACCCCATATCGCTTTTCAACAGGATCTGCAAAGGAGAGGGGAGGGTGGTTGAAGTGAAGTCCCAATTTTGATGCTTTCTCTCTCCTCTGCAGGGCCAGGCCACAGCTAGAGAGTTAAGTTAGCACAATGTCCTCACACCGCTGACCACTCCCAGGCAGAACCCTGCAGGATGCCTAAGCCGAGCTTTCTGTTTCTCCTTCCAAAGCCAGGTCCAGCAGGAGACTGGGCTTGGCTCTCTGATGGATTCAGGACAGGGAACAAATCAGCCCCATTCATGGGGCAGGGACAGCGGGAGATGAAGAAGGCACAGCCCCTGCCTTCAGGAGTTTGTGTTCTTGTTAACAAGACAAGCTTCCCTCCTGAGAAACAAGCTCAGACTGAACAAAACATCAGCCCCGAATGTGCTGCCGAGAGGAAGTGAGAAAAGGGACAGCAGCATTGGGTTGAGAGGCCTCTGGGAGAGGCCAGGGAATCTGAGAAGCGCCCTTGAGGCCCCTGCTGGGCTGCAGATCTCAGATCTCTACCCACAACAGAGCCACTGCCCAGTCTGGGCCACCAAAGTATCCAAGGCCACCATTCCCACCCAGGTCTCCAGAGGCACCTCTGAGTGGCCCTGAGGCAGTGGAAGCAGGCGAGTTCAGCAGGGAACTGAGACCTCTTTGAGACAATGCAGAGAGCCAGCCGGGAGCCCAGGGACGACCCTTGTGGGGGCCAGCCTGCTCTGTGGATCTGGCTCTGTTTCATCTTAATACACTCCTGCATGTACCTGATATCTGATACTCATCCTAGAGCATGCAAATCTAATAAATTCTTGGCTCCTGCAAGTTTCTTCAAAAATATAAAAGAGGATCATATATAAAGAAGTTGATTAATATACACCCTGCTAAAACAGCCTGGAACATCTGTGTATTAAGTTCATTTATTAAATTACACCAATCTGTATTTTAATGAGTGAAAGATACAGTACTTATTCTGTCATCCATCAAAATAAACTCAGGAAATACTTAACATTATAATCATTTTTCTTGTTTGAACACGAGTTATGAAATATGAATCCCACACTAAGAATGCTGGGCTTGCCATCATGATCAAATATGTTTTCACAGGTGCAGCAAATATTCAGTTTTCATTTCTTTCTCCAACTGTTGAAAATATAAACCATGTTTTCTATTCCTTCACTGGGTAACTTTGCCTTCCTTCCACATGGCACCCATTATTGCAGACTTATTACCGCACCGTCTTTTTTTTCTTTCCCCAAACACACTCCTCCTAAAGAGTTGCTTAGTAATGAAAACACGGGCTTCTGTGGGGCCCCCACAGCGAGAGCTCTTCCCTGATGGGGGAGGGTCTTTGGGCTCAGGCTGGGGCACTGTCCTTTACTTCTATCCTAGTGGCGCCCACGTCCTCTTGGTTGGACCCCGAGTTCTGAAAGCTGTTAGAAACAAGCAGTCCATCTGGTCAAAAACACAAAAGGCATGGAGCCCTCCAGCCACAGCAAAGCCAAGAGGGAAGCTGGAGGGTCTCCATGCCCACTGCCTGCCTCCCAGAAACTATCCCACTAAGACAAGGGGGCAATTGTAATAGGAGCTGAAGCCTCAGGGGTGAGTCCAGGGTTCACCTGGGTTCAGCTATCCTTGGACCAGAAGTCCCAGGACCCTTGGAACAAAACTACTCACAAAGCAGCAAATTTCCAGGAGCTGAGGAAGGCCAGTCCCTATGTCCAGTGTCAGTGGGAGCTCACCATGTCGGAGGATTCTGGGAAATGTTCCAGCTATGTAATCTGTTGGGCAGGACCAGCCCTATAGGAGGCAGATGAACCCAAAGACAAGCTGGCCAGGCTTCCCTGCATAACTCACTCCAAGGTGCCGCATCACCAGCAGGGAAGTCACACTTCCACTGAATGGCTTCTGCTTCTCTTGGATTTCATTTCTGGCCACTCTCACTTGGTCCCCTCACACATGCACGACTGACACACTTTATCATCCAGCTCTCCTGAGCTACTGCCTGCTGAGGCACAAATCTTCCACATTCTCTCCTATCCCAGGCTTTGCTCATGCTGTTCCCTCTGCCTGGAATACCCTTCTTTGTTCTTCTTTTCCTGCACCTGGTTAATTGTTTAACTTTGATCCCAGGATTCACGCCATGGGAAAGCCCTGTGGAGACAGCCACTCATTTTAACCAGTAGGAGTCAGAGAAACCTTGCAGTGAAGGTGACATAGACTCAAGAGCCAGAACTATCCAGGAGGGAAGGATGGGGAGGCATTCAAGGCAGAAGGAAGCCCGTGAGCAAAGGCACAGGATGCAGAGCACTAGAGCTGTTTGTGGATGGAGGAGAGGCAGAGGTAGATGGGCGGGGCACAGGAGATGGGGCAGGGATGAGAGTTTGGGGCCAGGTTAGGGAGGATCTTGTGTGCTGGGCCAAGGGATCTTATGTTATAGATAAGGAGAAGCTTTTGAAAGGCTTTAAAAATTCAAGGGATGTGGCTGGGCACAGTGGCTCACGCCTGTAATCCCAGCACTTTGGGAGGCTGAGGCAGGTGGATCACGAGGTCAAGAGATCGAGACCATCCCGACCAATATGGTGAAACCCCGTCTCTACTAAAAAATACAAAAGTTAGCTGGGCGTGGTGGCACATGCCTGTAGTCCCAGCTACTCGGGAGGCTGAGGCAGGAGAATTGCTCGAACCCAGGAGGCACAGGTTGCAGTGAGCCTAGATTACGCCCCATCTCTCACTTTCCCTCCCTCCCGACTCCATACCCACCTTTAACAACATCCAGAAACCTGAAACAGCATCCTCCTGGGTGATTTGAGAGTGAGCTTTTAACACTCACAGAAAGATGGGAACAAGTCATAAATAGGCAATTCACAGAAAGGAAGCAGCAGGAGCTAATACTGCCCGTGATTTTCTGAGTAGTTCACAGCAGATATGGCATAGATGCTGAGCAGTTCGAATAGGCTCAGACTGCAGAGCTGTTGCAGGGTTGTGGAAGTGCCCCCGAGGGTCAGGCACCCCTGTGAATACTGGATTATGGGGAGGCCCAGGGGGTCCCAGTGGAGGGGCTGGGTTGGGGAAACCAGTGCAGAGGAACATTTGAGGGCTCAGACAGAGGATATTTTAACAACTGGTTCCTGCTGGCTGAATATCAGCTTTACTATTGAGCACATAAAGAGATGTTGAAGCTCACCCATGATTAGGGAAATGCAAATGAAAATAACAATGAGTTCCCACTTTCAAAGGTCAGATTGGCAGGGAGATATCCCCCAGATGCCCATTCAAGGAAGGGAGCACAAGGCATGCAGTCATTAAACAGCCTTGCTGGGAGTCAGCACCAGCTGCAGGAGAAAAATGGACTATGACGGCCAGCCTGGCCATCTCAGCAGTGCTCACTCCAGGGCCCCACAAGGTCAGCCGAGGCTTTGCAGTGCCCACTTCATAGCTCAGCTTCTTCCTCTACTCAGCCTCACTTCCTCCCACTTTTCCTCATAGGTGCTGATCCCTTATAATCAGCTTTTTGTTCACCAAATACCCTCTCAATGTCTCTGGAGAACCCAGCCTGCAAACCAGAGGGAGTCAATGCTCACACATTGCTGGTGAGAGAATAAGCTGGTGCAGCCACTTTAGAGAGAAGTCTGACAACACCTACTGAGATTAAGTATGCATACTCTCTGAACCCCAGCAATCCCATGCCTGGGTGTATACCCTAGAGAGCCTAGCTCACCCACCTCACCCACTCACACAAAGAGGTAGCCAAGCATGGCTGGCCCAGCGTTGTGTCTGACAGCAGACAGGCTATGGGCAATCTCAGCATCTGTTGCCAGGGATATGGGTGTGTAGCATGTAGTAATGAACACATGTTGGGATTCCACATGACAGTCAGACACACTGAAAATGTGTCCGCAAACAGCAACATGTGGAGTTCTCAAGTACAAGATAACTCAAGAGCAGAACACAAGACAAGGATTTGAGTGCAACTTGTTTGCTCAGGTGACGATCTCAGGAAGCGCTGGTGGAGAGCTGGGTATTCTCGCCATGTTGATTGAGGGCCACTTCCAGTCTGCCTTTCTCTTAATACCAGAGAGAGCCCTCCAAGTCTCCTAGGAGTACACAGTAAAAGCTACTGGCACATCCAGAATAGTGAGTGACAAAGAGATGTGGGTGCAGCCCTGAGACACTCAGATGAGAAGCAGTGAGATGTAGAGTGCAGAACCTCATGCAAGGTGCAAGCACACGATGTATTTTAAATGGCTACACAGATGTCTAAAG
The DNA here is from genome assembly GCA_004027715.1 of Plecturocebus donacophilus. Lineage (NCBI taxonomy): Eukaryota > Metazoa > Chordata > Mammalia > Primates > Pitheciidae > Plecturocebus > Plecturocebus donacophilus. The sequence continues at coordinate 6,627 of PVKP010018815.1, read as the reverse complement.
AAAGTACGGAAGATGGTCTGGAAGTGCACACATTACCACCCTGGAGTAGTGCTCTGATCACCTACTACTCAGACCTTTGGCAAAGGAGGGATCCCCAACACCGGACAGGTGATACTGACAGCAGCTTAGCCACATACACTCACAGCCAGGAGAAGAGGACATGGCAATCATGCAAGGCCATGTGGGGGTTGCACTTGGGAGCTGAGTAACCCAGAGGGGCAGCTTTGTAGTAACAGGAGGCCGGGGTGCACCCTAGTTACCGGGGAGGATGTGGTTGGCTTATTTGAATAATTTCCTGGGCTGTCAGGGAGATGAAACTCCTTGGGCTGAAGATTGGGTGGGGCACAGTTGGCACAGTTGATAGGGGATCTAGCCAGGCAGGGAGCCTTTCTTGCTGGGTGGGGGCATATCTGGCAAGAGCAGGGGCCTATAAGGCTCAACGGTGTCGATGTGGGACCTTACCAGTGGGTTCCTATGGCAAGAGAGAATGGGAAGGAAATGGGGACAAAATAAAGCAAAACAAAAGACAGGTCTTGATGCTAGTGTCACTGAACCTCATTCTATGCACTTGAGGACTTCAGAAGTAACAATACTATTTGTTTTAATTATAAGAAGGGAGAAAGAATGAGGTTCAGGTTGGGGGAAGGGACGGACTAGGCTCTCAGATACAAGCAGGCTGTAGGCCAGAGGTCTGTGTTCTCACAGAATAGAAAATGCTATTTGTTACAAAATGTCCTGGGAGTGATTGCCCATTGAGATAGCAAGAATAGAGGGAAATAAAACTTCAAACAGAGTGTAATGGCTGAGCTAAGCCAATTGGGTGTTGAGGCAGGCTGCTCAGAGGGAGAGCAGAGCGGGACAAGAGCCGGAGGCGGAGGCTGCTAGGGGACGCGGTGGGGCTAAGAGCTTGTTTTCTCTGTCACTCAGACACTTTCCCCTGGCAAAAATGGTAGAGTTACCTTCTAGTGTCCAGAGGGAGCAGTGCAAAGACCTGGACACCTAATAAAATATAATGAGGCAAGTTATAATTACAAAGCTTTTAGACATCGGGATTTTCAGAAACTTTGACAAGACAAGGCTGAGATCAGCAACTGCAGATACTTCCCTCTGGCCTGTGTCACTGGGGTGGTGGCAGGAGGCCATGTGTCCTCTGAGCTGTCATATCACTCTGAAATCCAGCAGGAAACCAAGGTTAGACTACTACAGCCACAGACAGCACCCCCAAATCAAAGCCTGCTTTTCTACCAAGGGAGCCCACTAATCAGAGATTAGTAGCTCCTTGTCTGTACCCTCTGCTTCCAGATATGGCAAGGAGTATCCTGGGCTGGATGGAAAGCCCTCCAGAACCCCAAGAAAGTCTTTCTATGCAAAACTGAAAGGTAGCACTATTCTGTCTCCTCTCTCTCTCTCTCTCTCTCTCTCTCTCTCTCTCACACACACACACACACACACACACACACACACACATGCACACACACACAATCATGGCCTAAGGAACCCTCAGAGCACACACACCTGGTAAAGTGGAGAGCTGGAATCCAGAAGAGTCTACACTGCAGTCCCACACCCACTGCTGTCTGCCTCCATGGAGAAGTTACTACAAGACCCTACTATGGGGTCTTGGGAAAAGGCTCTTCCCTTCCAAGCCTCTATTTCCTGGCCAATGAGAATAAAGTCTGCCTTGCTTAGCCTTCACAATTGGGTGAAAAATCCAACCAGATAACAAATAGGAAATAGCCAGAAATACAAAGCCCTAGACAAATGCAGTCCAGGCAGCGACCACAATCTGCCCTGTGTGAGATTCTCATGGAAACTGAGGCTAGGACTCCAAGTGGCCAGAGGCAAGAGAGGCTGGTTCTGCAGTTGCTCAGACAGGACCTGGGCTTCCCCTGTCACCCAGCTCTTAGCCAACTGCAACCATCCTGCCCCAACCATGTGGCCACATTTCCCTCAGAGGACACCTCCCGTTGACCCTCCAGCTATCGGCTGATCTCACTGGCAATAGCGCTGACGGACATTTGTCCTACCATCTGCTTTGATGTGGAAGCCTCAGCAATGTTCCTAATTGTTTCCTGAACCACTCGGTCAGCTCCATAGTGTTTCCCCTAAACGGGATGTGCAGAGATGCCATAAAACAAACCCGTCTTTGAAATCAACCCTCAGAGGCTGCTCTCTGGAAGTGGCCTGGTTCATTTTTTTTTCTACAGGGTCATGGACATAACTCAAACTTAGATGTGACCAAAATGAATAAATGTGTACATTATTCTTGAAATATGCAGTTCCAGATTGTGTTTCATTTGCATAGGCAGCAAAACACCAAAGCCAAGACTTTGGAGTCTAATCCTACTTAATTCTAGCCTAGAAGTTCCTAAAGTGTAGTCTGTGAGGCTATAGGGTCCCCAATACCCTTTTGAAAGATCCAGGAGGTCAAGACTGATTTTTGTAGTAATACCAAGACAGTATTTACCTTTCTCTGTGCTGACATCTGTATCAATGATGTACAGGACAGTTGAATTCTTCACCTGCACACATTCACAGTAAATTTTTTTTAAGATAGCTGGAATTAAGAATGTTCTTGAAAAGCCCTATTTTCTAGGCTAAATAATACAGTAGTCCTATGTGGCTGCTGACTACTTTTTCTAGTCCGAATTTAGAAGTGCTATGAGAGCAAAATGCATAACAGATTTCAAAGGCACACAAGAAAAGAATGTCAAATATCTCATTAACAATGATTATTGATTATATGTTGAAATAATATTTTGAATATACTGGGTTAAATAGAATATGTTATTTTTTAAAAATGATCTTGATGAAACCATAAAAGTTATCGATTTTATTGAAGCCAATCTTTTTTTAACATTCTGTGTGATAAAACGGGAGATCCTTATCTTTAACATTCTGTATGATAAAATGGGAGATACTTATCTTGCACTTCTACTGTGTCCCCCAGGACTATGGTTGGTTCAAGAGAAAGTACCTGTACCATCGTTTGAGCTGCAAACTGAACAAGGCTTTTTATTTCCTTGTCTTTTTTCATGGAGAACTACCTTTAGTCAACAGGAAAACTGACCATGGTTAGTCAAATTCAGGTTTTTTGCAGATATTTCCTTGAAAATGAATAAAGTAAGCCCATCATTTCAAGAAAAACTAATGGTTTTTGTTGCTACTGATAAAATTCAAACTTTTAAGTGAAAATTAAGAATTTGGAAAACTTGTATGAGTCACTATGGGCTTGACAGCTTTCCAATACTTACTTTTCTGATGAGATGGTATATTAGGGTTCTCTAGAGGGACAGAACTAATGGGATAGATAGATATATGTAAAGGGGAGTTATTAAGTATTTACTTACACAATCACAAAGTCTCACGATAGGCGAACTGCAGGCTGAGGAGCAAGTAGAACCAGTCCAAGTTCCAAAGCTGAAGAACTTGGAGTCCTAAGTTCAAGGGCAGGAAGCATCCAGCACAGAAGAAAGATGTAGGCTGGGAGTCTCTCTTTTTACATTTTCCTGCCCACTTATATTCTAGTGAAGTGGCAGCTGATTAGATTGTGCCCGCCCAGATTAAGGGTAGGTCTGCCTTTTGTAGCCCACTGACTCAAATGTTAATCTCTTTTGGCAATACCCTCACAGAGACACCCAAGATCAATACTTTGTATCCTTCAATCCAATCAAGTTGACACTCAGTATTAACAATCACAGATGCATAGCAGTATTAATGAATGTGATTATTTTATATTAATGAAATATCTTGGTCAACATTTAGAAGATCTACATAACTCAGTGAACCAATATTTTCAAAATAGCCAGTTTAGTATGGTACAAAATATACATGCATAATATTTCTATTTGAAGCAAGATAAATCAATTGATTTTAGTGTAACAGACTAAAAATGTTCATTAATGTGGTTTCAGATTTTACATTGTAACTAACTCCTAGGTACTGGCTGAGTTTGGTATAGTATCACAGAAGAATATCCATAATTATCTGAAAAGGTTAGTAAAACATTCCTCCCTTTCCCAACTATAGATCTGCATGATACTGGCCTTTCCTCATGAACTGACATGTCTCTTAGAAAAATAACTACTTAGAGATGTGCCCATCCCACTGCCACTCAGATCCCGATGTGTTACTGTCTGGACATAGGATTGGGTCAGTGTCAAAGTCCTCTTTATCTGTGTCTGTAACTTGATGGGGCCACAGAGAAATATCAATGATAGGAGAAGAGAAGCTCAAAATACTGAAAACTGCATAGAAAAGGTTAATTTCCTGCTAGCTTGTCTCCTATTACTTTTTATGGAAGCAGTCTCTCTCTTACGCACCCTTGAGTCAGATTGCACAAAAAGCATTTTAATCTATCAACCTTAGGAGGCATCAGGCTTAAAGAAAACAGAATGGGAAGGAAGAGACTACATTCAGAGGAGAAAAAGCTGGCCGTGTGTGCACCAAACCCTAATAGTGCTTTTTTCTTGGTGGTAGCACTATCTATGAGAAGCATTCTAATATACCTGCATTTTATATAAAGTTATGATATACAACATTAGTAATTAGAAGAATAGCAAAAATTCTTCATGCATGTGAAGACATGGAGTGATACTTAAAGTGTGGCCAAAGTCATTTGCTTTGGTCCCTACAAATGTGCGTGGAAATGTATGAGAGAGCTCTTAGAGGACAGCTGACAGGGGACAGGGTGACTATGTGCAGTGGGGCCAAGGGCTGGCCCTGGGCAAACTCAGAAGCCTCCAAGGAAGAAAGAAAGAATTAGAAAGGCAATCAAGAAAGAAAGGAGAAAAGGGGCTCCGCAACAGCAGGTCCTGAATCCTGGGACTCACACGTGGTTATTGACGTGGAGATATCGTTTTAAGCTGGAACGCCCTGTTCACATGGGAGACATTGCTGTTGTCATTATTCGGGGAAGGGGATGAAACCCATAGAAAGCTATAAGTGTATAAAAGAAGCAACCCAAAAGAATAAATGTCAAACGTTGTCACAGTTATAGACATGGAAGAGCTGAATGAAACCTTCTAAATTATTCGAGGCCAAGCCCCTCATTTCCCAGGGATGCATCAAGGACTTGAAGAAGTGTGGGAAGGTGTTCTGGCACACTGCAAGCTGGTGCCAGAGCCAGAACCAGAATCTCAGTGGCCTGTCCCCAGCGCTGCGCTCACTTCCTTACAGCCTCGGTGACAGCTGGTAGGTACCAGCCCCAGTGGCTATGAAGCCTACCTGTGTAAAGTGACCTTCATTTAGAAGCCAGAGCAGTGGCCCTGGATTCCAGAAAGCAAAGAAGCCTCATCCAGACCCTGGAGACAGGGCATGAGCCTCCACGGAGCAGATGCCAGAAGTGGCAGGGGCTGGAGAAATCCTTGCTCCGTGTTAAAATGGCAGGCCCACATCTTGTCCTGACCACAAGGTAAAGGAGTATGTGAGGCCCTGAGCTAAGCTGACCCTCCAGCTAGTTTTATGCTCAATGACAACTAGCCTCAGATCTGTAGCCCTCACCCCACCCAGCAGCCCCACAGCACTCACCGGCTACTTTCACAGTTAGACTCTTAGAAAGGAGGCTAGAGAGAAAGGGGTGGGTGGAGAAGAAGGGAAAGGAGAGAAATGGACCTGTTTTATACCTCCCTCACCATACTTCCTAAACCCAGCATCCAGCACTGAGGTGTGCAATTCATCTGTCTTTCTGTAACTTTGTGTGTATTTGGGGGATGGTAGAAGTTTAAACTCCAGCATTCCTTATGCCACCTCTGGTTTTCCCAGGATTGTGTCTGTGTTCTGGGAAGTTCGTAGTGCTGAGGGCCTGGGAGGGGAGGTGGCATTGTGCCCATGCAGGCACTGCTGAGGTGCCCATTGTCCCATCTGCTCCTCAGCTTTCAGTCCATACCAGTCCCCAGGAGGGCTGCCCTCATTCCAGGCATGAGACCTTTTAGATCCTAGTAGTCTCTCAGCTTCTCTGTGCCACCCTTGAGGGCACAGGACTCACTTTCTGCCATGTTGGGACACGGAAATCTTCCCAGAGAGAACTGCCAACAGGTAGGGCACAGAGCTACCTATCAACCCCTCCTTCACCCAGGGGCATCCTCCCCGAAGTGGGAAGGCATGAAACCTTCGCTGTCACTCAGGATGTCCCTCCCATCTTGTATACACGTGGAGTCTTTCCACTCCCTCAAGAATATCAGCTTCTGGAAATGCCTGTCAAGACAACTCTTTGTTTCCTGCTTCCTACTTCTCCCGTATCTGTCCTGAGAGACTAAGCATCAAATGGCTTTGTCACTTAAATTGGTTGAGTGGAGGGAGAAGAGGAAAATATGGCGGGGGTTGAGGAGGAATCCCACCATAAGTTAACTTAGCAAAATGTTGTCATGCTATATTTCACATTCTTATAGGGTTTGGGTGTGCAATAAAATTCCTCATGTGTGCTGAATATCTGCAGGCAGGAATGTCACAAAAGAGGCTGAGAATAAATAGAGAAGATCATAGATTTAGGAGAAGTGGTCCTAAAGGAGAAATTCCTCCACCTCAGGTCTTTTCTTCTTGGGTGGCAATGGAGAATTCTGAGAATCACCTGGAGGCTGAGGGCACTGATGACCCTGGACATGGTGAGGGGCATGGTGGCCCTGCAGG
>PVKP010018814.1:0-43598 GCA_004027715.1 Plecturocebus donacophilus | reverse complement strand
GGGAGCAGTCGAGAGATGGCTCCAGGCACCGCGGGTCCCATGACAGAGACAGAGCCGGTCACGGGCACACGGCTGACAGCTCCAGACAATCAGGCGCTCGTCATGCAGAGACTTCCTCTCGTGGACGGGCTGCGTCTTCTCATGAGCAGGCAACATCAAGTCCAGGAGGAAGACATAGATCCCACCACGAGCACTCATCTGACACCTCTGGACACTCACGTACCACCGGCCATGGACAATCCTCATCTGCAGTCGGCCACCATGGACACTCGGAGTCCAGTGGTAGTCAGGCCAGTGACAGCCAGGCACATTCAGAAGACTCAGACTCACAGTCTGTGTCAGGCCACAGGCAGGCTGGGCACAGTCAGCGGAGCCACCGTGAGTCTGTAATTGGCCGGTCAGGGGAAAGGTCTGGACGTTCAGGCCCTTTCCTGTACCAGGTGACCACACATGAACAGTCTGAATCCGCCCACAGGGACTCCAGGCCTGGCACTGGAGGAAGACAAGGATCCCGCCACGAGCATGCACAAGACAGCCCCAGGCACTCAGCGTCCCATGTGGGTCAGGACAACACAGGTGGACACCGGGTGTCAAGCAGAGGAGGAAGGCAGGGATCCCAACACGAGCAATCTGGAGACAGCTCTGGACACTCAGGGTCCCATCACCGCCACACGGCTTCCCAGGGCAGGTCTGCTGCCTCCCGTGGGCAGTCTGGATCCAGAAGTGCAAGCAGACAAACACGTACCCACGAACAGTCAGGAGATGGCCTCAGGCACTCAGGGTCACATCATCACGAGGCTTCCACTTGGGCAGACAGCTCTAGATATTCACAGTCGGGCCAGGGATCCAGCGTTAGCCAGGAGAGTGACAGCGAGGCACACTCAGAAGACTCCGAGAGGCGGTCTAGGTCTGGTTCCAGAAACCATCATGGGTCCACTCGGGTGCAGTCAAGAGATGGCTCCAGGCACCCTGAGTTCCAACAGGACGATAGAGGTGGATATGGGCAGTCTTCCCTTGTACTCTCTGACTCTAGTCCCAGCAAGGAACATATTCACCGTAGTAGTGTTTCGCAAGATTCTGAATATTGGTCAGGAATACAGTCACATGGCAATGATATTTCTAATTCTCATAACTTTCATTCTGATAGTACTGAAAGGCATGGAGGTCAATCAGGTTTAGTTTGGAGACATGGAAGCTATGGTAGTGCAGATTATGATTATGGTCAATCTGGTTTTAGTCACTCTCAGGATGGAAGTGTTAGTTACAATTCCAACCCAGAGGTTTTTAAGGAAAGATATAAAATCAGAAAAGCAAGGTCATTTGTTGAAGATCATCCAAGATTTTATGCAACATATATTAATAAGTACCCAGGTTTATATGGGCGTTCAAGAGATATGTCAAAGCAGCTGGGATTTAGTCAGTCACAGAGATACTATTTCTATGAGTAAGGAAAAAATGGCAAAGAAATATGTCCAAGAATAGTAAAACCAGGCAAAAACCCTTTCAATCTAGAAACTTCATAATACTTTCATGGAGGTTATTTTTTCCTGTCAATCTGTTTAAAATATGCTACAGTATTTCATTGGTTTGGTGGTAGTTTATTTTTAGTATGTAATCTTTCAACTTATATTTTGGAAATTTAAAATTTAAGAAATCAATATTATGCAGAGCTAACTTTAGAAAAGTAGGAGTATTTTAGGAGATTCGGGGTCAAGTAATTTTCATGTTTTTGAGAGTTTAAGTTTTAGATATTCTCCAAATTTCTAAATTAATGTTTTCCAGAAATATTGAAGAAGCCAGAAATATAAAACTATTCTTTTGCATACCAAAGTGTCTGTATCAACATTTGGGCTTAGGACATCTTTCTCTATTCTTTTTCTATTGGAATTCTACTATTCTGTATTCAAAAAAATAATCTTGGACATAATTGGCATTTTATTAAACTGCATTAAAATTAGAAATAAACTATTAATCATATAATACTGTTTGTCTCTTGTATGCTTATTTCTCATAAACCCAAGTGACATACTTCCCCATAACCAGAATTAGATGTTGTCTTCTATATCACTGTAAAGCTATATGACCATAGAGTAGATACAGTACATTCAAAATAGTGAGTAATAAATCATAAAATATTAACTTTAGTCAAAGACTATACTTTTCTTCAACATAATCATTGTCCCTCAATCACCGTCAGGAAAAAAACACGCTTTGCTTAATCATGATTATCACTATTATTTATATGAGATCATCAACTTAGGTTGCTATTAAGCTATATCAAATAAAGATCAGTAAACAAGAATTACTGAACATTGTTCCTTCTGCCAAAGAAACTAGGAGATGCTTTGCAATGGAGACTAGTTGGGGCAGAGAAGTTGTGCTGAAATATCCTGGCAAAGCAAAAGGAATTAAAAAGAAGTGTCCTCCTGGCCTAGAAGGAAAATACATGTGTCTTTATGATTTAAGTAAGTAGATGAAGAGGTGGAAAAAGGAATAGTAAAAATATGAATGAAGTTAGACCATTAGATGGAATATGCTTCTGTAAGAATCATACTCAAATTTTCATTCCCATAATATCAGACTAGAAGTGATATGTAGGCCAGTGTGCACATTTTGCAGATGAACCTATTATGCAAATAATCCACACCAAAGTAGCACTTAGATATAACGTCTCCAAATCTGTGTTTAGTAATTTTATAAAAGCACTTCCAAAAAGCTGCCTTTGTTGAACTTACACTTCACTAAACCAAGATAAAGTGAAATTGATTGTCAAAGTTTCAATAATTCCCAATAGATGCAGGGAGTGAATAAAAAAAAAAAGCTAATTTTTCTAATTACCCTTAAACAATATGTCTATATTTGTTCTCTACATGCCACTTGAAGATGGCATTTTCCTCCCACCAGTGTCATGCTTCCCTGCTTGAAATGTTGCCCCAAATGCCCCAACAAAGCTGCAAACTCCATAAGGTATCATATCTTCAGGATTCATTGGACTGCCACAGACACACATAGGGAGGATGCCTTTGTCCGTTTCTCTGATACACTTTGCCACCTTGTCCCCAGTCTCACACCAGTTTATGAAGCTCCCTCCTGTAGCTCCTGTGCGAAGGAGCAAGGCATAACTAACAGGCTAAGGAGAAAACTTTGTAATGACTAGTCTAACTATGGTGGGGTACTGATGAAGGACACACAGATGTTAAAGTGGTTTGAGTGAGACGTGTGGACCACGACAGCTGAATTCTCAAGTTTTCTGAAGAATCCATAAACAACTGAAACTGTTTTCTTTCATAGCCCTGCCCACTCAAGTATAAAATTACCAGACACTCCCTTTTGTTCTTTGAGAGAAAATCAGTTTACCTAAAAAGATGCCAAGAAGATTTACTTGAAACATCAGTTTTTCTCTGTCTTCTCTCCTTCCCTTATAGAATTTGTTTTTTATCTTTTTCCTTAACTTGGTCAGCCAACTCTCTCATATATAAATCAACAATTTTTCTGCAAAATAACTACATGATTCTAAGTTTTTCCTTGGGATAATCTTTTTTAAAATTTTTGTGGGTACATGGTAGGTATACATATATTTTTGGGATACATGAGATATTTTGATACAGGCACACAATGTACGATAATCATATCAAAATAAATGAGGTATCCATCACCTTAAGCATTTATCATTTGTGTTACATGCTTCCCAGACTCTGGTAACCATCATTCTACTTTCTATCTCCATGAGTTCAACTGTTTTAATTTTTAGATCTCACAAATGAATAAGAACATGTGAAAATTGTCTTTTTCTGCCTGACTTATTTTATTTAATACGATGTCTCCAATGCCATCCATGTAACTGCAAATGACAGGATTATTTTCTATCACTCCATTGCATGTAGGTACATATTCTTTATCCATTCATCTGCTAAGGAACACTTAAGTTGCTTCCAAATTTGGTTATTGTGAATACTGCTGCAATAAACATTGGAATGCAGATATCTCTTCAGTATACTGACTTCCTTTATTTTGGGTATATACCTGGCAGTGGGATTGCTGGATCATATCGTAGTTCTATTTTTAGTTTTATGAGGAAACTTCAACCACAGTAGCTATAATCTACATTCCCACCAACAGTGTACTACTGTTCCCTTTTCTCTATATTCTTGCCTTTTATTATTTCCAGCTTTGAATAAAAGCTATTTTAATTTAGTAAGATAACATCTTGTTGCATTTTTGATTTGCATTTGAGTTGCCTCTGATGATCAATGATGGTAAGCACCTTTTCATATACCTGTTTGTCATTTGTATGTCTTCTTTTGAGAAATACCCATTCAGATCTTTTGCCCATATTTTAATTATTAGGTTTTTTTCCTATTGAGTTGTTGAGCTGCTTACATATTCTAGTTATTAATCCCTTATCAGATGTAGAGTTTGCAAATATTTTCTTCCATTCTGTGGGTTGTCTCTTCACTTTGTTGACTGTTTCCTTTGTGGTGCAGAAGCTTTTTAACTTGATGTGATCCCATGCGTTCACGTTTGCTTTGGTTGCTTGTACTTATGGTATTTCTTGAAAAATCTTTGCCCAGAACTCTTTCAAAATGTCCTAGACAGTTTCCCCAATGTATTCTTTGAGTAGTTTCATAGTTGTAGGTCTTAAAGTGTTTAATCCATTTTTTATTTTTGTATGTGGTGAGAGATGAGGGTCTAATTGTATTTTTCTGTACACGGATATCCAATTTTCTCAGCATCACTTATTGAAGAGACTCTCCTTTCCCCAGTGTATGTTCTTGGCACCTTTGCTAAAAGTGAGTTCACTGTGGTTATATACTTTTATTTCCAAGTTCTCTCTTCTGTTCTATTGATCTATGTTGCTGTTTTTATGCCAGTACCATGCTCTTTTTGTTATAATAGCTTTATAGTATAATTTTAAGTCATGTAATATGACTCTTCTAGTTTTGTTCTTTCTGTTCAGGATAAATTTGGCTATTCTGGGTCTTGTGTGGTTCCATATAAATTTTAGGATTTTTTCTATTTCTGTGAAGAATGTCATTGGTATTTTGAGGGAGATTACAATGAATCTGTAGATTGCTTTGGGTGGTACAGACATTTTAACAAAATTTCTTCTTCCAATCCATAAACATGAAATATGTTTCCATTTGTGTCCTCTTCCATTTTTTCATTAATGTTTTACAGTTTTCATTGTACGAATCTTTCAGTTCTTTAAGTTTATATCTAGATATTTTATTTTATTTGCATTTTTTTTTCTCATTCTGTCGCTCAGACTGGAGTGCAGTTGCCCAATCTCAGCTCACTGCAGCCTCCACCTCTTGAGTTCAAGTAATTCTCCTGCCTCAGCCTCCGGAGTAGCTGGGATTATAGGCATGTGCCACCACACCCAGCTAATTTTTATATTTTTAGTAGAGATGGGGGTTTTTCCCATGTTGGCCAGTCTGGTCTCAAACTCCTGACCTCAGGAGATCTGCCCAATTCAGCCTTCCAAAGTGCTAGGATTACAGGCATGAGCCACCATACCAGGTCTTATTTGTAACTATTACAAATAAAATTACTTTTTAAAATTATACTTTTAAGTTCTAGGGTACATGTGCAGAATGTGGGGGTTTGTTACACAGGTATACAAGTACCATGGTGGTATGCTGCACTCATCAATCCATCATCTAGGTTTTAAGCCCTGTATGCATTAGATATTTCTCCTAATGCTATCCCTCTCTCCCCATTTCCAGACAGGCCCCTGTGTGTGAAATTATTCTCCCTGTGTCCATGTGTTCTCATTATTCATTTCCCACTTATGAGTGAGAACATGTGCTGTTTGGTTTTCTGTTCCTGGGTTAGTTTGCTGAGAATGATGGTTTCCAGCTTCATCCGTGTCCCTGCAAAGGACATGAACTCATTCTTTTTTATGGCTGCATAGTATTCCATGTTGTATATGTGCCACATGTTTTCAATCCAGTCTATCATCGATGGGCATTTGGATTCATTCCAAATCTTTACTGTAATAAATTGTCTGCAATAAACATAAGTGTGAATGTGTCTTTATAGTAGAATGATTTATAATCTTTTGAGTAAATACTCAGTAACGGGATTGCTAGGTCAAATGGTATTTCTGGTTCTAGATCCTTGAGGAATCACCATACTGTCTTCCACAATGATTAAACTAATATATGCTCTCACCAACAGTGTAAAAGCATTCCTACTTCTCCACATTCTATCTAGCATCTGTTACTTCCTTACTTTTTAATGATTGCAATTCTAACTGGCATGAGATGATATCTCATTTTGGTTTTGATTTGCATTTCTCTAATCACTAGTGACAATGAGCTTTTTTTCATGTTTGTTGGCCACATAAATGTCTTCTTTTGAGAAGCGTCTGTTCATATTCTTCACCTTCTTTTTGAATGGCTTGTTTTATTCTTGTAAATTTGTTTAAGTTCCTTGTAGATTCTAGATATTAGACCTTTGTCAGATGGGCAGATAGCAAAAATTTTCTCCCATTCTGTAGGTTGCCTGTTAACTCTTGAAGCAGGAGGGGTCACAAACAAACCTCTCTGAACACTGAACAGAGAAGGAAGTGCTAATTTTATTCAGCTGAGAGCTGTGGCAGGCATAGATGCCTCAACAACCAAGCTCCCCGACTAGAAAATTCTGTCCTCTTTTAAAGGCTCATAACCTTAGAGGATACATGTGAGAGGGTCATGATCGATGAGGTAAGCGAGGGGTACATGACTTAGGTGGGGGGTCTAATTGTGATTAAGCAAGAACAGTGCCTTCCAGGAAAAATTCCTCAATCCCACATCCATGATCTATAGAGAGGATTGTGGTTAGCAGTAGGGGGTTTAATCCATTAGACCTGGTCAGAGGTAACAACCGGTCCCTCCTCTGGCTGACTTTTAACTTCTCCTTTTGAGATGCAATGTAAAAGGCTAAAGGGGAAATGGCCTTAGAAACTTGAGAGAAAGGGGTCTCCTTCCTCACCCTGATGATAATTTCTTTTGCTGTGCAAAAGTTCCTTAGTTTAATTAAATCCTATCTGTCAATTTTGGCTTTTGTTGCAATTGTTTTTGGTGTTTTAGTCATTAAGTCTTTGCCCGTGCCTATGTGCTGAATGATATTGCCTAGGTTTTCTTCTAGGGCTTTTATGGTTTTAGGTCTTATGTTTAAGTCTTTAATCCATCTTGAGCTATTTTCTGTATAAGGTGTAAGAAAGGGGTCCAGTTTCAGGTTTGTGCACACGGCTAGCCATTTTCCCCAGCACCATTTATTAAATAGGAAATCCTTTTACCATTGCTTGTTTTTGTCAGGTTTGTCAAAGATCAGATGGTTGTAGATGTGTGGTGTTATTTCTGAGGTCTCTGTTCTGTTCCATTGGTCTATAGATGTGTTTCGGGACTAGTACCATGCTATTTTGGTTACTGTAGCCTTGTAGTATAAAGTCAGGTAGTGTGATGCCTCCAGCTTTCTTTTTGCTTAGGACTTCTTGTCTATATGGACTCTTTTTTGTTATCATATGAAATTTAAAGTAGTTTTTTCTAATTCTGTGAAGAAAGTCCATGGTACCTTGGTGAGAATAGCATTAAATCTATAAATTACCTTGGGCAGTATGGGCATTTTCACAATTTGATTCTTCCTATCCATGAGCATGAAATGTTTTTCCATTTTTAGTGTGTCCTCTTATTTCCTTGAGCAGTGGTTTGTATTTCTCCTTGAGGAGGTCCTCCATGTCCCTTTTAAGTTGTATTCCTAGGTATTTTATTCTCTTTGTAGCCATTGTCAAAAGGGAGTTCACTCATGATTTGGTTGTCTGTCTATTATTGGTGTATAGGAAGGCGTGTTATTTTTGCACATTGATTTTGTATCCTGAGGCTTTGCTGAAGTTGCTTATCAGCTTAAGAAGTTTTTGGGCTGAGACTATGGGGTTTTCTAAATATGCAATCATGTCATCTGCAAACAGAGAAAATTTGACTTCTCTCTTCCTATTTAAATACACTTTATTTCTTTCTCTAGCCTGATGGCCCTGGCCAGAACTTTCAATACTATGCTGAATAGGAGTGGTGAGAGAGGGCATCCTGGTCTTATGCTGATTTTCAAAGGGAATATTTCCAGTTTTTGCCCATTCAGTATGATATTGATTATGGGTTTGTCATAAATAGCTCTTATTATTTTGAGATATGTTCCATGAATACCTAGTTTATTTAGAGTTTTTAGCATGAAGGGGTGTTGAATTTTGTTGAAGGCCTTTTCTGCATCTATTGAGATAATCATGTGGTTTTTGTCATTGGTTCTGTTTTGTCAGTATTTATTGAGGATTTTCATGTCGATATTCATCAGAAATATTGGCCTAAAATTTCCTTTTCTGGTTGTGTTTCTGCCAGGTTTTGGTATCAGAATGATGTGGTCTCATAAGATGAGTCAGGGAGGAGTCTCTTTTTCTATTGCTTGGAATAGTTTCAGAAGGAATGGTACCAGCTCCTCTTTGTACCTCTGGTAGAATTCGGCTGTGAATCTGTCTGGTCTTGGGCTATTTTTTTGGTTGGTATGCTATTAATTACTGCCTCAATTTCAGAACTTGTTATTGGTCTATTCAGGAATTCGATTTCTTTCTGGTTTAGTCTTGTGAAAGTGGATGTGTCCAGAAATTGATCAATGTCTTCTAAATTTTCTAGTTTATTTGTGTAGAGGTGTTTATAGTATTTGTTAATAGCAATTTGTATTTCTGTGTGATCAGTGGTGATATCCCTTTTACTATTTTTTATTTGATTTCCGTCAATTTTTAAAGGGTTTTCTGTGTCTCTATCTTTTTCAGTCCTGCTCTGATCTTAGTTATTTCTTGGCTTCTGCTAGCTTTTGAGTTTGTTTACTCTTCTCTAGTTCTTTTAATTGTGATGTTAGGGTGTCTATTTTAGATCTTTCCCATTTTCTGATGTGGGCATTTAGTGCTATAAATTTCCCTCTATACATTGCTTTAAATGTGTCCCAGAGATTCTGGTACATTGTGTCTTTGTTCTCATCGGTTTCAAATAATTTATTTATTTCTGCCTTAATTTCATTATTTACCCAGTAGTCATTCAGAAGCAGGCTGTTCCGTTTACATGTAGTTGTGCAGTTTTGAGTGAGTTTCTTAATCTTGAGTTCTAATTTAATTGCACTGTGGTCTGACAGACTGTTATGATTTCCCTTCTTTTGCATTTGCTGAGGAGTGTTTTTACTTCCAATTATGTGGTCAATTTTAGAATAAGTGCTATGTGTTGCTCAGAAGAATGCATATTCTGTTGATTTAAGGTGGAGAGTTCCATAGATGTCCACTAGGTGCTGAGTTCCAGTCCTGAATATCCTTGTTAATTTTCTGTCTTGTTGATCAGTCTAATATTGACAGTAGGGTGTTAAAGTCTTCTACTATTATTCTGTGGGAATCTGTCTCTTTGTAAGTCTCTAAGAACTTCCTTTATGAATGTGGGTGCTCCTGTATTGGTTGGGTGCATATATATTTAGGATAGTTAACTCTTCTTATTGCATTGATCCTTTTACCATTATGTAATGCCCTTCTTTGTCTTTTTTGATCTTTGTTGGCTTAAAGTCTGTTTTATCTGAGACTAGGATTGCAACTCCTGCTTTTTTTTTTTTTTTCTTTCCATTTGCTTGGTAAATATTCCTCCATCTCTTTATTTTGAGTCTACATGTGTCTGCATGTGAGATGGGTCCCCTGAATACAGCACATCAATGGGTCTTGACTTTGCAAGCCTGTGTCTATATATATATATCTACATATAGATATATCTAGATAGATTTCTTTTTCTGGGATACATGTGTAGAATGTGTAGGTTTGTTACATAGGTATCTGTCTGTGTCTTTTAATTGGGGCATTTAGCCTATTTACATTAAGTCAACTGAATTTCAATTAAGACATCAATAATGTACATTGGGGAAAGGACAACCCCTTCAATAAATGGTACTTTAAAAAGTGGATATGCATATGCAGAAGACTGAAACTGGACTTCTATGTTGTGCCATATACAGAAATTAACTTAAGATGGATTAAAGACTTCAATTTAAGACTCAAAACTATAAAACTGCTAGAAGAAAACACATGGAAAAACCCTTCAGGACACTGATCTAGTCAAAGATTTTATGGCTAAGACCTCAAAAGCACAGACCACAAAAACAAAAATAGACAAATTGGACTATGTAAAACTAAAAAGCTTCTGCACAACAAGGGAAATAATAAACAAAGTGAAGAGACAATGCATTGAATGAAAGAAAATATTTGCAAACTATTCATCTGATAATGGACTAATATCTAAAATATACAAAAAACTCAAATGACTCAACATAGAAATAGTCTCATTAAAAAGTAAGCAGAAGACATGAATGAGTATTCTCTATTCTGTTCCATTGTTCTATGAATCTGTTTTTATAACAATGTCTTACTGTTTGGATTACCATAGTAATATGCATATATATTACTATATATACATATATGTGTGTGTATCTATATACACACACACATACATATATATATATATGTATGTATACTATTGATTCTGTTCCTCTGGAGAAACCTGACTTATAAATATATGAGGAAATACTATTCAGCTATAAAATTGAATGAAATAATGTCACTTGCAGCAAGATGGGGGTAAATAAATATCATTATGTTACATTAAATAAGCCAGACACAGAAAGACAAATATGAGTTCTCACTTGTATGTGAGGCAGAAAAACACTGACCTCATGAAGATAGAGCAGAATTCTAGATACTAGAGTCTGGGAAAAAAGTGTGGATGAGAGGGGGAATAGAGTGAGATTGGCCAATGGGTATAAATATATACATGTAAGGTATAAGTTCTAATGTTTGATAGCAGAGTAGGGTGACTATAGTTAGCAACAATGAATTAAATATTTTAAAGTAACTAGAAGACAGAACTTGAAATGTCCCCAAAACATAGAAATAATAAATACTCAAGGTGATAGCTACCCCAAATACCCTGACTTGAAAATTACACATTTTATGCATGTAACAAAATATCACATATATCCTATAAATATATAAAATATTGTGTCAATTAAAAAAATAAAATTCCTAGAAATAAATTTAAGCAAAAAATCTATAATACCACAAGACCAAAAAGTATAAAATATTGTTAAAAGAAATTAAGAAGCCCTAAATAAATGGAGAGATATACGATGCTTATGTATTAGAACAGTGGTTGGCAAACTATGGCCCAAAGGCCCATGCAGTTTGTTGCTTTCATAAATCAAATTGTATTAAAACAAAAAAATTTATAGTCATCGCCTATGCTATTACCAAAGTGACAGCTATAGGCAATAAGATTGTGGTTTATAATTTAACAAATAATCTATCTATATAGTTTCATATGAAAATGAGCAACATAATCCCTAGCTCTTTGTTGGGACATATTGCTGTCAGTTTCTATTGCTCTTTCCCTTCAAAGACTTGATCCACTATCATGTGAGGAAAAACTGGACAAAACATAGGAATACATGACTGGGCTCTATCTACGTGCAAAACACACTTCCACAAATCTTTAAATAGAAGGCTAAAAATAAGGCTTAGACCAATAAGAATCTAAATAATGTGGTTATCTGGCTCTTGTTGCAACATTACCTCATTCTTTCATTAGAAGAAAAGTATTGCACATTTAATTGTCAGGCTCTATACCAGATGAATATACAAAGATTGGAAAGACAGATATGTCCTTCAGAAATTCACCAACCAGGGAGGAAAGATACAACAGTGTGACAAATAATCTTTTTAAAATATTATTAACATGCGGTGGTAATATAAAGTATAGTGGTACCAGCTAACTGTGTTTAGTGGTATGGAAGAGATGACTCAGATAAAATTTCTGAATTTAACAGACATGGGCACTGAAACTCTAGAAATGATTGGAAATGTGCCAGCTTGATTTGGGATGGAAAGTATTTCAGGGGGATTAAATAACCTGTGCAAAATCCCAAAGGAAAATAAAGGTGGGTTCAAGAAACTGATAGTAGCAGTTCAGTCAAGTCAAGATGTGTGGTGAGTGTGAGGGGCATGGCACAAAATTATTCTGAAAACATGGGAGCCAGATCAAAAAGAGCCATATAAGACATGCTAAGATTTTAGGTCTCTATCATCTGATAGTAGGGGGAAAAAAGGCGTTTTAATCAGAAGTCACATAATAAATATTTTGGCAGCAAGAAAGAAGGGATACAAGACCAGAGGCAAGAAGACTAATGAGGAGACCATTGTACTACCCCGGTAAACAGCAGAGCAGTATTTATCATTGTATTAGATCGTTCTCATGTTGCTAATAAAGACCTTTCCCATGACTGGATAATTTACAAAGGAAAGAGGTTTAATTGACTCACAGTTGAGCATGGCTACTGAGGCCCAAGGAAACTTACAATAATGGTGGAAGGGGAAGCAAACACATTCTTTTCCTTGCTGCTGTTATGTGAAGAAGCATGTGTTTGCTTCCCCTTCTGCCAAGTTTCCTCATCGCCACTCCTGCCACCCTGCCTTCTCTCTCCCCAGCCTGCACTGATGGCCTCATGGGGAGTTCACTATGATCAGCTGACAGAGAAAGAGAAGACTAGGGCCTGGTTTTACAGATGCCTCTGAACAATATGCCAATATGCAGGTACCATCTGAAAGAGGACAGCTGTAGCACTACAGCCCTTTAGAAAGGGCTGTCCTAGAGTACATCCTGAGGACAGTGGTGAGGAAAATCTTCCCAGTGGGCAGAACTTCAATGTACTTCATTTGAAAAGACAAATTGCCAGATGTATGAATATATACTAATTCATGGACTATAGCCAATGGTTTAGCTGGATGGTCAGAGACTTAGAAGAGGCATGATTGGAAAATTGTTGACAAAGAAATTTGAGGAAGAGGCATACAGATGGACCTCTCTGAGTGGTCAAAACTGCAAAGATATTTATATCTAATGTGAGTGCTCAACAAAGGGTGACCTCAGCAGAGGAGGATTTTAACAATCAAGTGAATTGGATGAATCATTCTGTGGATACTACTCAGCCTCTTTACCCAGCCACCCCTGTCATCACCCAGTGGGCCCATGAACAATGTCCATGGTGGCAAGGATGGAGGTTACACGTGAGCTCAGCAACATGAACTTCCACTCATCAAGGCTGATCTGGTTACGGCCACAGCTGAGTGCCCAATTTGCCAGCAGCAATGTGCCAACACTGAGCCTTTGACATGGCATCATTCTTCGGGGTGATTAGCCAGCTACTTGGTGGCAGGTTGATTATATTGGGCCTCTTTCATCATGGAAAAGGAAGCAGTTTGTCCTCACCAAAACAGACACTGTGGATATGGGTTTGCCAGTCCTGCATGCAATGCTTCTGCCAAGACTACCATCCATGGACTCACAGAATGCCTTATCCATCTTCATGGTATTCCATATAGCATTGCCTCTGATGAAGGCACTCATTTTACAGCTAAAGAAATGTGGCAGTGGGCTCATGCTCATGAAATTAACTAGTCTTACCGTGTTTGCCATCATCCTGAAGCAGCTGGATTGACAGAATGGTGGAATGGCCTTTTAAAGTCCAGTAGCTGACTCCTTTGCTACAGCAAACTCTGAATAAATAGCATTTGCTTATTTTCATTTGGTTGATCTTTATTTTTAAAACTTGTCGGTTCCCTGCTGCCATGTAAAAATTCTGACTACCCTGCTAGAAAAATCATGTGGACAATCCCTGAATATATAAATAAGGAGAGATAATCAAGCCCAGTCTTCTAGTCATCATGCCAGAGCTCTGACTATGTGAGTGGAGTTCAGCCCAGCCCATAGCTGAACACTACTGATTCCAGCCAAGTTTTACCCAGAAGATTTACCCAGCTGAGCTATGCCCAAATTCTTCATCCATAGAATCCTGAAATACAATAGAATGACTGGAGTTTCAAACCACTAAGTATCACGATTGTTTGTTATACAGCAACCAAAAAACCCTCTTGGAGAGAAGAGAGAAACACTATGGATTAGGAAGTCTATAGATAACACTGCTGGGTCTTCTGACCATCCTAGAACAGCTAAGAATGTTCAGGAGGCTAAAGTAGAAATGCCAACCCCTCTTCTCACTTCACCTTTTCCAGTGAAAATAATGCTCAGTTTTTTTACTGAAGGAAAGAAAAAAGATATTGTGCAGATGACCTGGCTGGGAGTCTTTGAGAGAAAAGTTAAGAGTGAAGTATATGAAGGATATTCCTCAAGTGGACAGCTGTAACACGACAGTCCCTTTCTAGGACATCCTGAAGGACAGTATTGAGGAAAATCTTTCCAAACAAGACACATTACAAAATGTCCCTCTATACATACTTAACAAAGTAGACAAAATAGAGTACAAACGAATCAAAATTTCACCAGTGGCAACCAAACCAGGAATGGGGTCAAACTCATATAATAAATTTCAAATACAGCTAAAGAGAGAACTGTAGTAGGTATAAAATATTTGTTCAACGAATAAATAAATTCCAGTGTGGCAAAACTCAGACCTGCTTCTAAACGTGCCTCTACAACTCCAAGGTACTACAAAGAAAAAAAAGTAAACTGTAAGATCCTGAGACTCAAGTCCCAATTTGGAACAAAGTCAACTGGGGAATGAGTCAATAAAATCCTGGAGAATAAAGCTCCTAGATTTACCTCAGGATCCTACAGAGCATAAAGTGCTTAAGAGCTTGCCATCACCCAGGGCACTGCACTGAATTCAAGTACTTATTTTATTTATGTAAACTGTAGCTATTTCCAAAGAGAATTTTAGCTAATTCCAAAATGTAACTTTACTCTTTGGCGTTAGGCATTTTATAAGTAGCCGAGCTTCTCTGGATGAATATAGTAGAAGAAAAATGAGAGAAAAATTACGATTAAACTAATATTGACCAAGCTCACCATTTCCTAAGCTGGATGGAGTTCATACACTTATTCCATTTGAGATTCAGCTAAATGGTTTTTTTTTTTAATCTCTGAGCTAAAATTACTTGCTTTTTTGGATATTTTAAATTAATTTTATAAAAGCTGGCCACAATTCTCCAAAAATTAGAAACTACAGGCCTAGATGTATAATTCTGGAATCTAAAACTGCTGCTGTACACCTTGTAGCATATTACACTATAAAGTTTTATATATGCCAAGTAGTCTACTGAGGATTTTACATGGACTAACTCATTTAATCTTTGAATAATATTGAGGTAATGAGGATATTAAAGCATAATAATTTTTCTCAATGGTACCAGATTTTATTCCCAGGCAGTAAAATGCCAAAGCTTCTATTCCTGTCCATTACAGATATTGTTTTCTTACATGATAAATGGATAAGAAAGAGATTTCTAGTTAAGAATACAGACCATCTCCTATCTCCATTCTCTGGCCTCCTGGACCCAGAAACTCTTGAACTTATTGATCTCTGTTGTCATGAATTCAAATGACTGGATTTGCAAGAATATTAACAATGTTGATAAATAGTCAAAGGTTAATATTAACAACACTGGATGAGTTCATGTCCTTTGCAGGGACATGGATAAAGCTGGAAATCATCATTCTCAGCAAACTGACATAAGAACAGAAAACCAAACACCAACACCACTTGTTCTGACTCATAAGCGGGTGTTGAACAATGAGAACACATGGAGACAGGGAGGGGAACATCACACACTGGGGCCTGTCAGGGGGTGGGGGGCTAGGGGAGAAATAGCAGGGAGTGGGGGAATAGAGGAGGGATAGCATTAGGAGAAATACCCAATGTAGATGACGGGGTGATGGATGCAGCAAACCACCATGGCATGTGTATACCTATGTAACAAACCTGCATGTTCTGCACATGTATCCCAGAACTTAAATTTTAATTTAAAAAATTAACAACACCGATAAATAACCAATGGTTAATATTATGAGTTACTACTTCTCTGCCTGAGTTTCACACTTTCCATGTATTCATTTGGAACAATACCCAATAAGCTACTTATCAATGACAAAATAAATATTCATTGTTATAACAAAATTTATTACTGAATTGTAACTAAAAGCTATCAGCACACTAGGAAGAGAACGGACATGCATACACATGTTAACCAAAAGACATATATAACAACATATGTAGCAGCACTATTTTTATTAATCAAAAACTGGAAATTACCCAAATAGCCATCACTAGGAGAAAGAACATATCATTTGTACCACATTCATATAATGTAATACTATAGAACAAAGAGTGAATGAACAGTGGCTACATACATAAACACGGTATTATGTCAAAGAAGTTAGATATAAAATCATTATATGATTCCTTTCATATAAAGCCCTAAAACAGGTAAAACTAATTTATGGTGTTAGAAGTCAAGATAATTATTACTATTTAAGAGAGTGGGGAGTGCCAGACAGGAAAAATAAGTGGGGGCTTCCGAGGGTGTTAGTAACATTATGTTTTGTAATCTGGGAGTTGGTTACATGGATGGTTCAGTTTGAGACAATTCATCCATTTGTATACTTCTGATTTGTATACTTTTCTGTATATATACATATTTACATACATATATAAAGTATTATATATATATTATTTTAATTAAAAACTCACAGAAAACAAAACAGATTAGGATGCAGACAATCAAAAGTAGAATATCTTATGCTTCTTCCCTACTCTCCCTGTCCTACTGCCCATCCCCTCCAGAGGCTGACTTGCATTTTTCCCCATGCTTCCCTCTCCTATACATCCTCTAACCATTTGAGCACTCTTTGATAATTACTTCTTAATTCTGTCTTCAATTCCACATGTCAAAATTAGGCTTCAGTGCCCTAAATGCTGAAGACCCCAAGAAGCCAGAAAGTTTAGGGCACAAAGTAATGGTTAACCCAGCAAGATCATGAAATAATTTTAGGAGTGAAAGAGAACAGTCCAGCATGTTGGGAAAGCTTAAGAAAAGAAAAGACGTCTAGAAATTCAGCTTGGGAACTTTGACATCTAAAAGTCTTGGTAGAAAAGAAGAAGAATGTAGCTAGAAAGAAACAAGAGAGTATAGCCAGAGAGTGTAGTCAGAAAGAAAGGCAGATTAATGTTCAAGCTATAGCACAGGCTCCAACCCCTAGGCTCAAGCTAGCCAGAACCCTGGCCAAGTCCCTAACTATGCCTCCCAAATAAAATCACATTAAATATTAATATTTACAATGTGATGTTAGATAGAAGATTATATTACATTTGAAGGAGAGACAGCAGAGAACATAGTACACCTGAAGTCAGCAGGGACAATAAGAGAAAGGGATGAATGCATTTGTTTGTTTGTTTTTAACCATTTAGTACACTATTTGTCCCCACTCCTATCCCATTCCTCTAACTAGTTTCTTCTTATAATGTTCCTGGATCTTTTGCTACATTTTTTCCATTTTTCCAATAAGGTTCTCATTCATAGGGTGTAAAAATACAGAGGAAATAAAAAAGCAAAAGACAATATTTGAAGGAACTCTACTTGTAAGTCACAATTTCCCTGAAGTTGTGCTTTATCTATAAGACATGAAAACCTACCATGATTTTCTGAAGTTTAGAAAGGAGATTATGCAGGACCAAGATCACATCGTACCCTACAGAACCCACACCATTCTTCATGAGGTCTCCAAGGAGACAACCACTAAGAGAAAAAAATCCTTGAAAAAGAAAAAGAGATTTACATTCCCAGAAGCTCTCTTACTGGAAATACATACAAGTACAAAAGTTCACACAATTAATATAGCCAATAATAGGATAATAACTAAACTCTGATAATTATATAATAATAGCTATGAGTTTTAATGTAACTAAAATGTTACACAATGTGTCCTATAATTGACATAATTAGCTTACTTAATACTTCAACAGCCTTTAAAATAGGCATTATTATCCTTACTTTGATGATGAGGAAACAGACTAAGAAAAGCTAAGTAATTGCCCAAGGTCATACAACAGTAAATGGAAAAGCCAGGGAGCAAACTCAAGTGAGCCAGACTCCGGCTGCAGGCTGGCCTGGTCTATTCAAGAAGCATACCAATATAATGACGATTGTGTTATTTAAGTCAACCCAATCACATATACTTACCTTAAAAGGTTTTTTTAAAAATATATAAAAATATATAAATTGCATAAGAAAAATACAAATATTAGTTCAAATATACTCACACTACAAATGAATTATGCATAATTCAGTGATAGTTATTTTAACTGACAGGAGTACACTTTGCATGAATACTAATGGGTTCCAACAAAGAAAGAGTAATAAGTGGGAAAAAGAGCTTGATTCGAGGTCATGTAGATCAAAAATTTTGAAGAAAGAGAGACAGCGAAACCCCCTAACACCTTAAAAGTGCCTCAGAGGAGAAAAAAATTCAATATGAAGCAGTCAAAACTCAAAAGGTATGTGTTCTACATAATTTCACACATATGCTTACCACTACCGGGAAGGCCATTTAAAATGTCTGATCAAGCCTTGGAAGAATTTGCCCCAAGTTGTTTGAGGAATCTTAAAATAGACACGAATTCCTGGAAAACGATAGGAAATTGTAAAAGCAGTTCACACCAGTAAAATATTTAAAATGCTGATGGAGACACTGAGCCAGTCTTCAACACCACAAGATCAGCATTAATTGAGGAATCTATGGCTTCAGCATAAAAGTGCATCATTGCTGACACAAGTCCACACTTGAAGGACTTCTGGAACTGTACTTCAGTGATTATTCTAGTTATGTAGAGGTTTGCAGTTCAGGATACTTTTTTATACAACTATTAAAGTTATTTATTCTAGATTTTTCCACCATTTCATTGTAGCCTATAAAATCTTCTTCACACATCCTGAATCTTACATATAACATATCTACCATCAACTCATATTGTTATTCAAGTCACTGATTAAAATAGTGATCTACATATATTCAAAGAAATTGTCCTTCAACATAATAGTTAATTACCTTGCAAGCTGTTAGCCCCCATGAATCAGTAAGATTTGGAAGCCTATCCATTGTAAAAACAGAACCCAGGGTACCAGTCCCCTGAGGGCATTACCCATATCACATATTTCCAACTAGGTGGTTGGAGTAATAAAAGGATAAAAGCCTCTGGAAAAGAGAAGAAATAAGGAGAGATAAAGATGCTAATATTGACAATGAAGGAAAAACATGGTTTTTTGACTATCATTTTTTAATGCTTCAGAGAGTATTTGATGCAAAACATTTCCCTTACTAAATCCCGAGAGCCCTACTTGCTGCAAGTAACTTCACTAGAAGGAATTGCTTAAGCTGCAGAGAATGTCACAGAAAGTATCATAAAGGAGATGAGATTTCCCACCAGATCTTATAGGATTTATAAGAAAGCTTGTCTGGTGGAGAAGAAAAATGGCAGAGGAAATAGCATGTGCAAAGACATTAATTAGATAAGAAATGATCAAGGATTGTTGTTAACATTCAAAGGGACAATCCCATAAAAGACAAGTGGTAGTAGAAAAGACTAAAAAGTGAACTTTCATGCCTGATTTTTCAGGAGGCTTGCATGCCAAGGTAAGAAATTTGAAATTTATTCTAGACAAAGGAGAGCTTACCAGGAGGTTTATGGCAAGAAAATTACAAGATAACATTTGTTTATAGAAATATGAATCTTGCAGCAATGTAGAAGGACTGATATGAAGATATCCTGATGGTAGAAAAAGACTAATTAGAAAAATTCTGGAAATAATCCAGATACAAGGTAGCCAGGACCAGAATAAAACAAGCCATGCTGAGGATAGAGAGGAGGCTTAGATCCAGGAGATAAATCTGCAGTAAAACTGACAAAATGTGGTGGTCATGTGAGTGTGAGGTTGAAGAAAGGGGAGAAATAAGGAATGACTAGAGTCCTTAGTCTGAGACACAAAAGAATGTCACTGATATGTGACAGGAGACAATAGAAGAAATATTATACATCTGGGGAAAGTATTATAATGGGACCAGTTTGAGATGATGGGGATATCTAAGTAACTAAGTATTCAAGTGGAGTGATTATATATGCAGTGAGACACAAATAACTAGAAACAGAAAGTCCAGGGTTGAGAATCTCCTGTATAGTTACTGAGAATCTCTATAAGAGTCTCCTGTATAGAGTTAGAGGCATGACTATAGGAGTAAACGTACTGTCTCAAGGTTCACCAAGGCAGAGTATGCAGCATATGTTTGATATTCTGGGTTAAAAACCATGATAAAAAGAGAAAAGTAGATCTCACTTCTCAATTTGGCATAATCAACTAAATTTGCCCACCTCCAATATCCTCTCATTTCCATTTGTAACAATATATCAAAGACCACAGGTAGCAGTTCATTATCTCCCAGGCATATTTCTATAATAATCAGATATGGAATTGACAGTAACAAACTATGTGAGATTAAATCCTAGCTGGGAACTCTCCAAAACTCTTCACCTATTTTGGATTTCAGATCTCTCTTACACATGCATATTCTACTACCTCAGCTCAAGAATCATTGCTCTTTAGCACATATGCCTCAAGCATTTGTTAGGTCAATATGGGAAATATGAGAAAGTATAAAAGATAACAGATGTACATAAGGAGGCTATGATTTCCAAAGAGATTCTTCTGTAAAATTTATGTTAGCCAGGACTAATGTCAACCTAAATCTGCAAGCTGCTAATACAAGCAGAAATTAGTACTTGAAGATGTTAGGAAATAAACAACAGAGAAAGAAAAGTGGAGGTATGGGTGGGTCAGAATATGATGAATCAGACCATTTCACAAAGGGTGGCTTCTCCTGAGCAGGGATCATTAACAGGTATAAAAGGCCACTCTCCTGACCTTTATTACCCTGCCACTACTTCAATCAACATCCTACATGTATGTTGGTGAACTGAGTATGAGGGAATCCATCCAATTATTCCTATTTATTGTAAACCAAGGTGGAAATCTAGGGATGTACTCTGCATAACACTACTGGATGCTTGGCTTTGTAAAAAAGTTATTTTAGGCCCCCTGTAACCATAAGATTCTGTAATAGAGAAGGAAATTGAAGACAGTAATGTGCCTTCTCTGAGATTACTCAGTACTCTTTGCATTGCTTCATTGTACATCCCTAAGACATGGTGGGCTGAAAGAAATACAGCATTATTGATTGTCTCCATTACTTTCAGAGGGCTTTGTCTAAATATCATGCAGCTCTTACTGTGGACTGGATGAATCATGCCTCTTGTTGAATCTATAGATGCAGAGAATGCTTATATCCTGCATCCTTTTAGATATATGATAATTTAGACAGGATCAGTAAGATCAGTTAGATCAGTATCAGTAGGATAGAATCTGATTTCAGGAAACCAATCCTCTGATTCTCTAGTATCTGAATTCATGATGGTTGAATTCTAATGAATAATTCATCCATTAATTCATATAATTGAGTCCTATCGCTGAGTAGGTACTTTGATACATAACATGGATACTA
This sequence comes from Plecturocebus donacophilus, assembly GCA_004027715.1. Classification (NCBI taxonomy): domain Eukaryota; kingdom Metazoa; phylum Chordata; class Mammalia; order Primates; family Pitheciidae; genus Plecturocebus; species Plecturocebus donacophilus. The sequence goes on along the minus strand of PVKP010018814.1, from coordinate 22,146 downwards.
ACATGAATAAGCTGTAATCACTGGTCTCACAAAGATCACTTATTATATGAGACAATCCCATAAAATGCCAACTATAGTTCAGTACACTACATGCTGTGAGGAATGATGTGCTAGGCATGCAAAGAAAACAACACAAACAATGTGCTAAAGTAAAATGAAGGAAGAATACACAGACAAAAACACTTATTTGTTTATTCATGCAACAATCATTCATTCATGCAACAATAATTGATACGTGCCAGCCTACCTTGAGCAAGGCCCTAATCTAGATTCTGAGTTTACAGTAGTAAACAGAAAGACAAAATTATCACTCTCAAAGAGCTTATACATTCTGGAGAAGGAGACAGAAACTAATCAAATTTCAAATGGTAATAAAATGATATAAAGAAAATAAATGTACCAGAGATAGGAAGGAAAGTTACTCATAGGAGACATTATCTGAACAGAAACCAGACATACAGACACAAACTATGTAGAGAAAAAGACATCAACAAACAATTCAGAGCACAGGGTCCTTAGAAAAGGACAGACAGAATAGCCACCATGTTTTTTTGAGCTGAAAGGTCAATGAGTCCACAGCATAGTGAACAAGGAAAAGGGAGATACAAAATGACATCACAGAGGCAGAGGAGGGTCAAATCACAAAGAGAATAATAGTAAAAGTTTATCTACTATACTAAGTATAATAAGAAGTTCTCAAGTGTTTTAAGCAGGGAAGTAACACTGATTGACATTTTTAAAATTTCATGCTGATTGCTGTGTGGATAGTAGATTGTGGCATGAAGAAAAGAAGAAAGAGCAGAGACTAGTTGCAATAGTATAGCTGAGATGATGGTAACATGAACTAGATTATTAGCAGTAAAGATGGTAATAAAAATGGATTAAGAGGCCGAGCATGATGGCACACGCCTGTAATGCCAGCACTTTGGGAGGCCGAGGCGGGCAGATCATAAGGTCAGGAGTTTGAGACCAGCCTGGCTAACATGGTGAAACTCCATCTCCACTAAAAATAAAAAATTAGTAGGGCATAGTGGCAGGCACCTGTAGTCCCAGCTACTCAGGAGGCTGAGGCAGGAAAATTGCTTGAACTTGGGAGGCAGAGGTTGCAATAAGCCAAGACTGTACCATTGCATTCCAGCCTGGGCAACAGAGCAAGATTCTATCAAAAACAAAACAAAACAAAAAAACGGATTAAGAATATTTTGAGACTGGGTGAGGTGGGTCATGCCGGTAATTCCACCACTTTGGGAGGCCAAGGTGGGTGGATGGCCTGAGCTTAGGAGGTCAAAACCAGCCTGGGATATATAGCAAAGAGCCATCTCTATCAAAAATACAAAAATTAGCCAGGCATGGTGGTATGCACCTGTGGTTCCAGCTACTTGGGAGACTGAGGTGGGAGGATCACTTGAACCTGGAAAGCAAAGGTTACAGTGAGCCAAGATCATGCCACTGCACTCCAACCTTAATGACAGCGTGAGACCCTGTCTCAAAAAGGAAAAAAAAATTTTTTTTGAGAGAAAACTGGTAGGGCTTGCTGATGGACTGTAAATAAAAGATAAGGAAAGAGAAATGAAAGATAACTCAACATTTTAGTCTGACCAAGTTGGTAGATGATGATACTTTTTATGATTATTCGGATGGAGAACAACAGGTGCACTATAGTTTAATGAAAGAGAAATCAGGAGTTCTGTTTTGGTGACATCAAGTTTCAAACGCTTATCAACACCTATAATGCCAAACAAGCAACTAGGTGACATTCCTTTTGCTAAATTCAATGGTCATTTCAATTGCTTAGTATCTTAGCAGCATTTAGCATTTAGCTAATCTCTCCATCCTTCTTTCTTTTGGCTCCCATGACACTATATTTTCCTGGATTTCCTCCTACCTCCCTGGTCACTGCTTCTGGGTCTACCTGACTGGCTTTGCCTCCTCTGCCTGACCTCTAAGGACTGAAAGGCTCCAGAGTTCTATCTGTTGCTTTTTTTTTTCTTATATATCTACACATTCTTCCCTAGAGAGTCTCATTCTAGTCCTTTGACATGCCATCTGTATGCCAGTAGTTCTGGCTATAGTTAGTGCAGTGACAGTGAGGGACAATCAGGAGATTTAAAAGAACAGTCAATATCTACCTATGACCAGTCTAAATATAGTCATAGGCAATACTGATCCAGCAAAAGAGGAAAATAAAATCCTAGTCATGGTCAAACAGGAAGCAGCTCTAGATAGTCAGTATCTCAGCAGGGCCAAATAACCAGTCATGAACAGTTTGTATGGATTCAATGGACAGTCAGGAGAGAGTGCCAAGTCATCTCATAACCAATCATTACCTACATAGTCTGGAGTCAGTACAAGTGAACCAAGGTGCCCAGGTATAGTCAATCTAATAATAGTGAAAGACAATCAGAAAACTCCGACAGTCAGCATCAACCCATAAATAGCCTGGATATGGTCATAAACAACAGAAATCTTATAAAATAGGAAAATGAGGCTCTCACCACAAATACTCACAAGAGAATATTAGATTCTCATGACAGACATCTATTTATGGACAGTCTGGGTATACACATGGAAAATCTGGACCCAATACCAGAAGACATGGATCCAGCCACAATCAATAAGGAGAGAGCTCTGGAAATTCATAATTTCATAACCATCACCTGTACAGTCTACATATAGCATAAACAGACAGCAGAAATCTAAATTCACTCTGTCCAGTAATGAAGCATAGTTAGAAGACTGGGATACACAGTTACTGTTCTCCTATGGTCAAGCTGTGTATAGGCATAGGCAATCTGGATCCGGCACACACACACACACACACAAATAATAAAAATAAATAAATAAATAAATAAAGAGATGGCTCTAGCCATGGACAGTCAAAAGGTAGGCTAGAAACTCATCAAGAATGGACAACTATTCATGGGCAATCTAGTCTTCCAAGAAGAATCTGTGTTCAACACAAGAAAAAGAAACTGGTTCACTATGGACAATCAAAAGGCAGCACTGGACCTTCAGATCAATTCACAGTAGGGCACTATTAATATATTCTGGACCCAAAATAAGCAGATATCAAGGATAAAGTTATAATCAGGCCAGTGACCATAAAATACAATCTGGAGACACAGAGATATAATCAGAATCAACCCATGGGCAATTGGTTGATAAGAGATATGTCTATAAACTCTAAATGCTAGGTCTTACCAGAGACAAACAGTCACTAATGGTCAGTCTGAATCTACATATGAACAATCAGGATCCATCACTAGAAAAAGCCAGATAGATAGCCCATGAACAGACATGAGACAGCTCTAGACAATCCATGTCTTTTCATAGCCAGACATAAATTCATGGACAGTTTGGGTCTAGTCATGAAGAGCAGTGATCAGTAAAACAGTAAGACACAGATTTACCTGTGAACACTTGGAAGACAACTACAAATACTTAGAGTCAGCTCATAAATAATCATTACCAGCAAAGTCTGGAACCAGTAAAAATAGATAGAATCCAATTAGGCTGGTGAAGGACTGTCATGAAACTCAGATCAAGAATTAGCAATAGTCTATGAACAGTCTGAGTCCAGTAGAAAAGAGAGACAAGAATCAAGCCATAGATAGTCAGATGATAGCAGTAGACAGTCAGGTAAGATCCACATGGTCTGTTACCAATAGCAGAAAACAGGCATTCAGTTATAGTCAATCTAGTGATAGTGAATGACAATCAGGAAATAAAATAGATTGTCAGATTTTACCCACAGTCAGTCTGAGTATGGCCATAAGCAATCATAATCCAACACAAGAGAAAGGCAGGATTCTAGCCATGGAAAGTTAGAATACAGCTCTAGACATTCAAGATGTCAACATGGCCAGACAGCAAGCTATGGACATTCTGAGTCCATTCAAGAAGAATATGCGTCTGGTATAACAAAATGACATGTATCTTATTATGGACAACAAGGAGATCATTCTAGATGTTCCAGATCTGCTCACAGACAATCTGTACCTACAAGGCCTGGCTCAAATATAAACAGACATTGAGTATCCAATTATTGTAGTGATAGTAATATCAGGAGACTTATAGAAAGTATCAACCCATTGACAGTCTGCATATGATTACAGATAGTTGAGACAGACAGTCAGAAGACAGTTCTAAACACTCAGAGTATTATGAAGGACAGACACCCACTGAAAAACGGTCTGCACCTATCTATAGATAGCTAAGATCCAGCACCAAAATCACACAGTTTAGCCATGGACAAACAGAGACAGCTGTAGACACTCAAGGCTTACTCTCAAACTATCATAATTTTACTCAGTCTGGGTCCAGTATAAGCAGATAAGGAGGATCCAATTACAGTCAATCCAGTAATAGTGAAGGACAATCAGAAACAATATAATAAATCTGAAAATGACCACAAGGAGTCTGGTCTAGCACAAGAGAAAGAGATTATTTTAGCCATGGGAAATTAGGAGATGGTCCAGGGTTCTACCAAGGGCAGACATCTACCCATAGGCAAGCTGGGTTTACCCATGAAGAATGTAGGTCCAACACAAGAAAAAGGCATGAGTCTATTTATGGATAATCTGGGTCATTTCATAGGCAATCAACATCTATACCGACTAAATCTACAACAAGAAAACATCAGAGGTATAATATTGGTCAAGCCAATGATAGTGAAGGACAATCAGACAATTCAGAAAGACAGTAAAAATCAACCCATGGATGGTCTAAGTCTAGTTCAAAAACCAACACAAATCCATTTATGGCCAGTCAGTAGGCAGTTCCAGAAACTCAGGGTCTCATTAAGGCCAGAAAGCCACTAATAGACAATCTGAGACCAACCATGGACACACATAATCCAGTACAGGAGAAAATCAAGAACCCTGCCATGGGCAGTCAAGACATAGCTCCGATGTTCAGGATCTCATGAAGGTCAAATAATAATTATGGACAGTCTGATTCTTCCCATAGGCTTTCAAGGTCAAGCAAAAGAGAAAGGCAAGAATCCTGCCTTGAACAGTCAGGATACAGCTCTACAAACTCTTCCTGGACATGGACAATCATCATCTGGGTACAAGGTAAGTAGACACTGAGGATTCAGCTACAGCCAGTCCAGTGATAATCAAGATCAATTAGAAGATTCAGAGAAGAAATAGCATCAACATATGGACAGTCTGAATATAGACATGTGAAATCTGAATCTAGCACCAGAGGAAGACAAGGAGATTATATCATATACTTAGAATCTCCCTGGAGACAGAGAGCCACTCATGGATTCAGCACACAAGCAGACAAACCTCTAGCCAGGGACAATCAGAAACTGCACTATATATTCAGGATCTCTTCATGGCTAGACATGCACTAATGGACACTAATAATATGGTTTACTCATGGGGACTCTGAGTATTGCACATGAGAAAACATGTATCCAGCTATTAACAATCAGAAAATAGCTCCAGACACTCAGGGTCAGCTTCATCCATACAGTCTGATTCTAGTAAAAGTAGGCAATGCAGATATGTTTATGGTCAGTTTAGTGGTAGTAAAAGAGACTCAAAGAGTCAACATTAACCCATGGACAGTCCAAGTGTGGTCATGGACAATCAGAACCAAATAAAGTAACACTGAAAGGATCCATCCATAATCATTCTGAAGACAGTGCTAAAAATTCAAGGACTATTCATAAACAGACAATGTCTACCCATAAACAGTCAGGATCCAACATCAAAAAAATAATAGAGGAAGTTCCCTCCAGGAGCAAGCAAATCATAGTCATAATCAAGCAGGAGATAGATAACACACTGAGAGGCCAGACTAGTCAAACCTTGTAGGAAATAGATCAAGATGATGGGAGAAATTATAAAATAGATGCAAACTTTCTTGGAAGGCCGGAAAGTTTTTCAAAAGCCTTAGGAGAGAGTTACGGCTGAAGGCAGTTTAATCCTCTTATCTTGAACTAATAGCAAAGAGCAGATAACAAGGGAATGTAGGGGGGTTTATCAAAATAGCTTGTTTACTCATGTTGTACTAAGACCAGTCTTTGCCCAACTGTGTGCATGACTGCTCTCTACTTGGGGAGTTGCCAATTTTAATTACAAAATAATGGTGTTTACTCAGGATCTTTGTCATTAAACCTGTACTAATTAAATATGAGGGTCACTGGCTTATCTGGGCCAGTATGCCACAAGTTTGTGTGTTTGCATATGTCTTTCTTCCATCGTTCAGCCAGAGTCTGCCCCCAGACTTGACAAAACCCAAGGTGAATTTGGGTCTAATTATATACAGAGTGATAGTAATGATGAAAAGATCAGGTTATAGTTGTAAACATGGCAGCTATAGAAGTGCTGATAAGACTATGGATAGTCTGAAACAAAAATAGACCATTCAACCTTGATTTCAGTCCACTGAAATCTGGGGATAAAAGCACAAATAAGCTTAGTCTTAAGCAGTCAGAATATCCCTGATCATTCAGGGTCTGGATCAACAGGTAAGACTGAAAGGCAAAGACTTAATCTTGGATATTCAGGAATAAGCCAGAAACAATTATTTGATACTATTAAAGCAAAAAATACACTAACACTTGTTAAAATGGTAAGACAGACATTATTCAAGGCTAACTTGATAGGTGTAGGGACTACTGCAATGGGATTTTGTAATGAGGAGACAGATGGATCTCAATTCCTAATTCAACAAAGAAAAGAGGAAAATTATAGCCAAGGAGAAGAATGGTGAAGGTCAGTGGTTAAAAAATTACTGCAAGCATAAGATAATTCTTGATAAGCTGATCTAAGAGAATTCTTACTGAATACAGGCCACAGTGATCCCAGATTACCTGGGAGATGATGAGAGAGGAAGAAATTGGTCAAACACTGAAGGTGATCAGATATCTCAAGGGTGGAGGATTCTTTCTAAACTGACTTAACAAGATTCTTGCTAAATCTGGGCTCTTGGGGACATTCCCAACAATGGGGTCTAGTTGGGTTCAAAAAAACCTGACAGGTTAAAGAGAGTCTCTGTCAATATTCATGGTCAGTCTGGACTTTGCATAGGTGGAGGACCATGAATTATGCATAGTCCATCAGTGGCCTATAATAATTATGGGACATCATCAAGTGAACTAACCTCCATATAACAAGAATTCGCAGGAAAGAAAAAAAGAGAAGGGTCCAGAAAGCATGTTTAAGGAAATAATGGCTGAAAGTTTCCCAAATCTGGAGAAAGATGATGCTATCCAAGTACAAGATGCTCAGAAGTCACTAATCAAATTCAATCCAAAGAGGAAATCCCCAAGACACATCATAATTAAATTAGCAAAAATTAAAGACAAATCAAGAATACTCAAACCAGCAAAAGAAAAGAAATATATTCAAAAAAGCCCCAGTATAATTTTCAGCAGAATTCTCAGCAGAAGCTCTGCAGACCAGGAGAGAAAAGGATATGATATTCAAAATGACAAAGGAAAAAAAAACAAAAAACTGCTAACCAAAAGTAGTGTACCCAGGAAAGTTATTCTTCAAACCTGAAGAAGAGATAAAGAATTTCCAAACAAAAGCTGAGAGAATTCCTTAATAGCAGAACTGCCTTACAGGAAATGCTAAAAGGAGTTCTTAATGTGAAAGAAATGGATGCTAATGTACAAGAACACATCTGAAGTTATTAAACTCACTGTAAAAGAAAAAACAAATTCAGAATTCTCTAATACTGTACTTGAAGTAAGTAAATCACTTATATTTTAAGAGTAAAGACTAAAACACAAACCTATTAAAACAATAACTAAAACAATTGGTTAAGAGATAGGCAATACAAAAATGTAAATGGAAACACCTAAAAGTCAAAATGTTGGGAGGACATAGTGTTGAAGATACAGAGGGTTTTTTTGTTGTTGTTTTTGTCATTGTTGTTATTTTTCTTTTCTCTGCAATAAAGTTAAGTCATTATCTGCTTAAAATAACCTATAATAACATATTTTTATAGGCCTCATGGTAATCAAAAAGCAAAAACCTATCATAAATACACTAAAAATAAATAGCAGAAAATCAAAACATACTATTAGAGAAAATCACTTAACAACAAAGAAAAACAAGGAGAGAAAGAAAAAAAATCTACCAAACAAATACAAAACAAGTAACAAAATGCCAATAGTAAACCCTTACCTAACAATAATAACTTTTAATATAAATGAGTTAAATTCTAAAAGTAAATGACAGAGAGTAGCTGAATGGATTTTTTTTAATGATCCAACTATACGCTACCTATGAGAAACTTACTTCACCTATAAAGACATGCACAGACTGAAAGTGGAGAGATTAAAAAAGGTACTTCAGCTATGCTCAGATAAAAGAGACTAGATATCAATAACGATTTTTAAAAAAGATTTTTTAAAGGCCATTATATAGTGATATAAAGGGTCAGTACAACAAAAGGATATAACAATTGTAAATATATACCCACCCAACACCAGAGCATCCAAATATATGTCAAATTTTAATACATTTAAAAAGGGAGATTAGTTGCAATATACACTAATAGTGGGGAACCCAAACATCCCACCTTAAGAAATAAACAGATCATCCAGACAGACAGTCAATAAATATCAGAGTTAAACTACACTCTACATCAAATGGACCTAAAAGACATTTACAGAACATTCCATCCAATAACTACAGAATACGCATTCTTCTCATTGGCACAAGAAACATTATCCAGGATGAACCATATGTTAAGACAAAAAACAAGTCTTAATACATTTTTAAAAACTAAAATCATATCAAGTATCTTTTCAGACTATAAAAGAATAAAACTAGAAATCAGTAACAAGAGGAACTCAGGAAACTGAGTTTCCATGTACAAATACATGGAAACTAAACAACATGCTCCTGAATGACCACTGGGTCAAGAAAGAAATTAACATGAGGCCAGGATGGTAATCTCAGCACTTTGGGAGGTTGAGGCAAGTGGATCACGAGGTCAGGAGATCAAGACCATCCTGGCCAACATGGTTGGTCTCCGTCTCTACTAAAAATACAAAAATTAGCTCGGCATGGTGGCATGCACCTGTAGTCCCAGCTACTCAGGAGGCTGAGGAAGAAGAATTGCTTGAACCTGGGAGGCAGAGGTTGCGTGAACTGAGATCGTACCATTGCACTCCAGCCTGGTGGCAGAGCAGACTCCATCTCAAAAAAAGAAAGAAAGAAAGAAATTAACATGAAATAAAAAATTTCTTCAAACAAATGAAAAGTGAAACACGACATACCAAGAACTATGGGATACAGCAAAAGCAGCAATAAGAAACAAGTTCATAGCAATAAACACCTACAGTAAAACAAACAAACAAACAAAAAAACCAGAAATGTCTCAAGCAATCCTAAAATGCACCTCAAGGAACTAAAAAGTAAGAACAAACCAAACTCGAAATTAGTAGAAGGAAAGAAATAGTAAGAATCAGAGAACAACTAAATGAATTATAGACTTAAACAATAATACAAAGGATCAATGAAATAAAAAGTTTTTTTTTAAAGATAAGCAAAATCAATAAAACACTTGTTAGACTAACCAAAGGAAAAGAGCAAAAGACCCAAATAAAATCAGAAATCAAAAAGGAGACACTACAACTAATACTGCAAAATTATAAATCTTCACCAGAGACTATGATAAACTACACATGAACAGAATACAGAATAAATATTCAGAATACAGAATATATCACATGAACAGAATCAAGAATAAAAGCCATGATCATATCAATAAATGCTAAAAAAAAAAAAGTCCTCAATAAAATTAAACAGAGCTTCATGAAAAAAACTCTCAATAACTGGGTACAGAAGAAGCATACCTCAAAGCAATAAAGGCCATATATGACAAACCTACAGCTAACATCATAATGAATGGAGAAAAACAAAGGCTTTCCTCTAAGCTCTGGAACAAAACAAGGATGGCCACCTTCACAATTCCTATTCAACACAGTACTGGAAGACCTAGCCAGAGCAACTAGGAAGGAGAAAGAAATAAAAGGAGTCCAAACTGGAAAGAAAGACATCAAACTGTCCTTGTTTGCAGACAACATAATCTTGTATTAAGAAAAACCTAAAGACTCTACCAAAAAATTTCTTAGAACTGATAAAGAAATTCAGTAAAGTTGCAGGTTACAAAATCAAAATGAAAATTCAGTGGCATTTATATACACCAGCAGCAAGCAATCTGAAAAAGAAATCAAGAAATCCATCCTACAATCCCATTTACAATACTACCAAAAAAAAAAACCCCCTAAATATGTAGGAATTAATTTAACCAAAGAAGTGAAAGATCTCTTCAATAAAAATAATAAAATGCTGATGAAAGAAACTGAAGAGGAGGCAAATAATGGAAAAATATCCCAAGCTAATGAATTGGAAGAATGAATATTGTTAAAATGTCCATACCACTCCAAGAAATCTATAGATTCAATGCAATTCCTACCTAAATACCAATGACATCCTTCACAGACATAGAAAAAGAAATTCCTCAAATTCGTATGGAACCACAAAAGACCGCAAACATCCAAAGCAATCCTAAGCAAAAAGAACAAAGCTAGAATCATCACACTACTTGACTTCAAATACACCACAAATCTATTATAATCAAAATAGCATGATATTAACACAAAAAGATGCATAGACCAATGGAAAATTATACAGAACCCAGAAATAAATCCACATCTTTATAGCCAACTCACTTTCACATATGTGCCAAGAACATACATCAGAGAAAGAATATCTTTTTCAAGAAATAGTTCTGGGAAAACTGGATATCTATATGCAGAAGAATAAAACCAGACCACTATGTCTCACTATATAAAAAAATCAACTCCAAATGGATTGAAGACTTAAAAGTAATACCTAAAACCAGGAGACTGCTGATAGCAAACATTGGGGTAACACTTTTTGACATTTATCTAAGCAAAGATTTTTTTGGTGGTAAGAACTCAAAAGCATAAGCAACAAAAGCAAAAATAAATAAATGGAACTGCATCAAATTAAAAAGCTCTGCACAGCAAAGGAAACAATCAACATAATGAAGTACAGCCTGCAGATTGGGAAAAATATTTGCAAACTATCCTCTGACAAGAGATTAATAACCATTACATATAAGGAAACCAAACAACTCAATAGTAAAGAAAAAAAATTTAAAAGTGGGCTGAATAGGTATTTCACAAAAGACATATAAATGGCCAAAAGGCATATGAGGAAATGCTCAACATCACTAATTATCAAGGAAAACCACAATGAGATATCATCTCATCACAGTTAAAATGTCTATTATTAAAAAGAAAAGATGCTGGCAAGGATGCAGAGAAAAGGGACCTCTTATACACTGTTGATGGAATATATATTAGTTCAGCCACTATGGAAAACAGTATGAAAGTTCCTCAAAGCACTAAAAATAGATCTACCATATGATCCAGCTATCCCACTCCTGGGTGTTTATTCAAAAGAAAGAAAATCAGTTTATTGAAGAGATATCTGCATGCCCACATTTATTGTGGCACTGTCCACAATAGTCACAATATGAAATCAATCTAAATATCCATCAGAGGGTGAATGGATAAAGAAAAGTGGTATATATATATACACAATGGAATATTTTTTAGCCATTAAGAAAGAATAAAATTTTCAGCAACATGGATGGACCTGGAGGACATGTTAAGTGAAATAAGCCAGACACAGAAAGGCAAATATTGCATCTTCTTACTCAAATGTAGGAGTTAAAAAGGCTTATCTCATGAAAGTGGAGTAGAATGATGGTTACCAAAGGCTGTGAAAGGTAGAAAGAAGGAAGGATGAAGAGAGATTGGTTAATGGGTATGAAAATACAGCTAGAAGAAATAAGTTCTAGTGTTCGATACCATTGTATGGTGGAGTATAATTAACAATAATTAATTCTTTATTTCCACATAGCTAGAAGAGATTTGGAATGTTATCGATACAAAGAAATAATAAAAGTTAGAGGTGACAAATACCTGATTATCTTGATTTGATTATTACATATTATATGCAAGTATCAAAATATCCCATGCACTTGATAAGTATGTATAATTATTATCAATTTAAAAAATTAAAGGAAAAGCTAAGTGTACTTAGAAGAGAGTCTTGCAGAATTCCAACACCATAGAGGCAAGCAAAGACAACTGGAATTAACATTTTTGCTAACCAAATAGTAATTCCATATTTGTATTATATAACTTATGTTAGTAAATTATAATTATAAAGACTATTATTATCATTAATTATGATAATTTTATAATATATATATAATTACACAATTCCATATACACAATACTGTTGATTCAGACTAATATGCTGCATGTGTTAAATATTCTTGCCAGTGTAATTGTCCCTTTAGAGTTGAGTCTTTTATGAGTTAGGAGTCCTGATTTAAAGTCAGAAACCTGAGTTCAAATTCTACCTCTGCAAATTAGTATCTGTGTAATTTCACAAATTAATTAACATCGTTAAACCTCAGTTTCACTGTCTGTAGGACAGAAATACTAATATTTCACCTAACGATTCAAACAATTAATGTCTAATTATTTATAAGTCAAATTGACAAGTAGACAGAGGATATTAATTTTTTAAAATAGCTCTGTGGCAAGTAACAATGGAAGCAAGCAAAAACAGGTTTTTACTTTTTTTTAATAATGCTACATTCTAAAAATATATCCACAAGCAATATAACCATTACCTTAATAAGTGAGACACCAACAGGAGAGGAACTAACTCAAAAACCAAGACATGAGAAGAAAAATATAAAGAACAACAGGAATTTATTGTGACAAGTTCTTTCTGAGGACAAAGTTATCTGGCTCTATCCTTTTCTATAAAAAATATAATCCTACTTTGATCTTTCTACTTAATGTTCATCTTCTTTTAAAGGACAGTGAATACTTGCCCTCCTAAGTTAGCATATGTAAATGGTGTAAGTTTAAATTTTAATATTAAAGAAAAATGTTGTTGTTTGGGTTTCAATTAGAGCATTAAATACAAAAGTTCAAGTTTTGAAGTTGCTACCAAATTTTATATTTACATGACTTTTACAGAGATGTATTAAGTCTTATAGCATCATCCTATCACTGTGACTGACTGTAATACACTTGAGTTTATAAATAGAGCTTCTAATGCTCTCATTTTTACATTCCAATTGCATAACAACTGCCAATAAAAATTTATGAATTAACAATGTGTCTTGTCATTATTCTGTTCAATTACCCTACTTTATAAATGATAAGACTGGAAACTGATCCAAATAGGCAAAGAGCTAAAGATGGAAATTTAGAAAGTAAAAACATTTAAACACAGACCATGAAAGAAAAGCCCTTCAAAAAGCCTGAAAGAGGCTGTGAAAATCAGACTATAAAGCGCTGAGGAGTAAGTGGAAATTTAGGGAGTCGGAGACAAGGACTGCTGACTGTTCTTTTAAGGAGTTTAGTTAATAAGAGATGGAAATGGATAATAGAAATAAATTAGATGGTAATAATTCATCATTATTTCCCCTCATCTCAAACCTCTCTCATTTATTGCTTTTCTTAGTGAATGTTACCACTATACATACTGCCATCCAAGCCAGAAGCCCTAATTATTTCTATTCCTTCATTTGTCATCCAACTCATCTTCCTGATTCTATCTCACCTCTCAGTCTAGTATCAACATAGCAATGAGTCAGGTCATGCCAGTCCTCTGCTCAAAACCTTACCTAATTAATAAGCCAACCATACGGTATGTTAGAAGTATATATCAAATAGAAGGGTCAGGGTAGGCTTTATTGAGAAGGTGATATCTGAGCAAAGACTTGAAGAAGATAAGGGATATAGCCAAATGGACATTTAGAGGAAGAGCATTCCTGGCAAAAATTCTTTTAAAAAGGAGTATGCCTGAAGGTTTTGGGGAATAGCAAGGAAGCTAATATGGCTTCAGCAGGGTACCATGAGGGGAGTGTGGTGGAAGATGAGGCCAGAAAGGAAACAGAGGTCTAATCAGTTTGCTACTCATTAAATTCATACTACAATGCCTCATTTTGCCTTCTCTATTTCCCATCCCACCACCATCCCCTCCCTACTCCACTCCCATATACACACAAATTAAAAGACAAATGTTCTGGATTTGATTTCCAATAATCAAGGTCCTTTTATCTCATATTTTTTTTTGGGGGGGGTACCATTTCTAACACTTGAAACATTCATGACTTGCTTCCAGTCACTCTTCTCCATCTGTCTACTTTAATGGACCAGGTCTGCATTCTGAAAGTTTTGGGTAGTAGAAATTAAGGGATAGAGGCTATGAATTAATATCAAGCCAGTAAGAGCATCAAACATCAAGATAAGAACATGGAGTCTAACATAGTGAGGCCTCATCTCTACAAAAAATTAAAATTAAAATATTAGACAGGTACAGTGGAATACACCTATAATCTCAGCTACTAGGGAAAATAAAGAGGGAGAATCTCTTGAGCCCTGGTCTTGGAAGCTGCAGTGAGCCATGGTCGCACCACTACACTTCGGCCTGGCCAACAGAGCAAGATCAAAAAAAAAAAAAGATATACTAAAGAAAGATACTGACTGAATAAATAAGAGGATACAAGTATAAATGAGCTCTGGATTCCCAGCATTTGGAGTATTTTGGAGTTCTTGGAAGAGAAAATGGAGGATATTAAGAGAGATTAAGAGAGAAAGAACAACTCAATAGGAAGACCAGTAGTGAAGCACAATATATTCCAGAGTGTGGGTCTGAAGTTGAAAAATATGTCACCATGCCTGTCTCATCCCCAGGGAATATATACTAAGCTGTAAAATTATATGTGATCCATTTTTGATTTTTTGAGATAATAGTAAAAAGGACTTATACCAAATCAGAAGAATATAGAAGGAAGCACTATTTGACCAGTTTCATATTATAGCTAACTTCTTTTGATTCCATATACCCAAAATCAAAACTATTAACCTTTTCTGACATACATATCCCTATTTTTCACATAGTCTCCTCATTTATAGTGACCCGGATACACAGAACTGTCAGAAATTACATGAAATAATTTCTGTGAGGAAAAAGGACAGAAAAGGCAATGAAGAAAAGATCTTTTCTTGAATTTCCCTATGACCCAGGAGATGAGGCAATAGGCACATTATTTTGCCTTCCAGACAGGCAGAAAAAAATGAGCGCACACAGATGGTACAAGAACTTCACTGTTTATCCTTGCTAGTTTTGTTTGTTTTTCCTAGGTGAAACACTCCATTCCTCAAGAACTGTCTCCAAAACTCCTCCTTTACCAAGACATGAACAGTTCCCTATTTGCTATTTCTAGGAAAAAGCAGATTTGAATTTGAATTTTGTCTCCTCCACTTAATAGCTAAGTGACTTGAAACAAGTTACAGATTTCATCTGAGCCTCTGTTTTCTCATCTGCAAAATGGAAATATAACACCTAGATAACAGAGTTGTTGTGAGAATTAATGAAACAATGTACACCCACACATAGAGCACTGTGTTTGACATAAAAAGAAATGTAATTTCCATTCTTCTGCCAACACACAGACAAATACATTCAAAAACCTAGAACATGTCCCATACCATAGAAAAGCTTTTCTCCTGAAACCTATCCTCTCCAAGGGGAAAAAAACCACTAACCAAACCTATAATGAAGGAACCTTCATGTGCAACCCTGTTACTGTGGAGCACACACTCTGAAAAAAATCATGAATCTGTTTTGAAAGTGACTTTTGTGATAATCTAGTCCAAATTTTAATAAGTAATTCTCAATAGGGAGTGAAGAGATCAAAACGCATATGTAATACACCTCTTATTTTCATGATACAAACCAGGAAATAAAGCCCAACAAAATTGTAGTTGGTGAGTATATTCAGAAAATCAAGTACTGAAAAGATTTTTTCTTTAAACAGTAAAAAATGATTCATATACTTGACAATAAATTCAGTTACTTCAAAGACAGCTCACTGAATTTTCAGTCAATGCAAATATTAAAAATTTCTCCCATACATCAAATCAAAATTTATTTCCCTTTTATGAGCAGCCAAAGGTCTCTTGTTCTGTTTCCTTTCTCTACCACCTCACACATGCTGCCATTCATAAATTCACCTTCATTGTTGCTCTCATGAAAGAGTGGTTCTAATGTCCCACAATTTTCAATCCTTCTTTTCTCTCATATTCTCCTCTCCTGCAGAATCTTCCTGAAAACCAAATACAGAAGAGGAGCAAAGAGTGGTAAACTACAGCCTGCAGTTCATAGCTATCTTGTCACCCATTTTTGTGTAGCCTTCAGGATAAAAAGGTTTTCTATATTTGTAAGTGGTTGAAAAAATATACGACACATGAAATTTTACAAAATTCAAAGATCTGTATTAATAAATAAGTTATACTGAAACATAGCCATGCTCATTTGTTTACATATCATCTATGGCTGCTTTTATGCTACAACAGCAGAGTTGAGTAGTTGCAACAAAAACTATCTGTCCTGCTAAGATAATATTTTGTACTATCTGGCCCTATACAAAAAGAGGTTGCTGACCTCTACCTTAGGAGAACACTGGCCCCAAGAGCACGTTCACCTGGAATAGTCCTCACTCACAATCCTCTCCTCCCTTCACAACAACACCTGGCTCCTGCAGGAAATCAGTCTTCACTCAGCAAATTCCACCTCCCCTTCACTCCCACAGTCTCAGCCACACCTTTAAAAAGGTCATTGCTCTGATGAAGCATGAAAACCTGGCCCAATGAGACATCCAGAGGAAACATGACTACAGAATGGATACTGACTCTGCAGCCCTCTGGCCAATTCTTAGAAGAAAACACATAGCCTAACAATAGTTGAATTTGGAATCATGTAATTTATCACTTGCCAACAGTTGCTACTACACATTCTCAAATTCTAATTGCCATATTGCACAAGTTTTAAGTCCACGTAACTTCACACAGCTTCATCGAAATTTGTGTTACATGTTCACAATGGATGAAATGCAGAGCAAGGTCCTCAGAAATAAGCAGAAAGCCACTCACTGATTCTCAATGCTAAGATTCAGTTTATACTCAGGTAAAATCATGTCCTCTGAGGCAAAGATGGCAAGAGAGAGGGCAGAACCTGTACTACTGTGAAAAGGCAGAAGCTGACCAATACAGAGGACTATAGTCTTGATCCTTGCTTCTGTTTCAATTTAATTCAAACTGACATTTATTGGAGACCTTTATGTCAAAAGCGGTATACTAGGTCTCCAAGTGACATAAGGATATATAATGTTCATTCCTTATTCTCAAGGAGCTCATAGTCTAGAAATGATATAAGCACACAGACGAGAGAGAGAGAGAGAGAGACAGTGTGTGTGTGTGTGTGTGTGTGTGTGTGTGTGTGAAAGGCAAGGATATATAACAAATAACTAATAGTAGTTATTTTGGGGTAGTGACTTTAATGGTATTTTGATTTCATCTTATTTGCTTATCAACATTTTCTAATTTTTATATTAAACAATAATTGTATGGTAAAACAAGTTTAAAAGATTACAACATAGCATGATTGGTACAATAATAAATATAAATAAGGTACACAATTACAACTCTTTCTTGAATAATTAAAGAAAAATTTCCTATGGGAAGCCTAAAATGGATTTTGAAGAATAATTAGTTCACTAGGCAGATAATGAGGAAACATATTCTAAGAAAAAATATGAAATAACATGGTATATTGAGGAAGTTTGAAGTATTAATAATTACTGGTGGAGCACAAAGACAAATATGGAGGGGAGAAATGGAGCTGAAGAAAAGCCACAGCCCAGATCATAAGGAACCATGGGTACCATGCTAATAAGCATGCATTTCTTCCTAAGGTTATATGGTGATTGAAATGAAAGCTACATTGATGTATGGCCAATAAGGGGTCTGGTAAATTGAGGTAGTAAAGGCATTAAAGGATGGCCTCTGGTGCCATTATCCATTTCAAAAGGTAATAACAATACCACAGATGACACTTTGGCTGGAATACCATTTGAGAAAATTAAGCTTAGAATGGGAGAGTTTGGCTAAATGATCTTTACAGTCCTTTTAATCATCAATTTCCATGATTCTTTGGCATTTGGGCTGTGATATCCCTGCACACACTCCATTCAACTTCTATTAAAAACCACACAATTTGTTGTCAACGTATTGTGCTAGATAGTTTGATGAATACAAAAAGAGGCCTTTCTGCAAAGTGCCACTTTGGCAGGTGGGGCTGACAGTAGCCCAGATTTGGGAATTGCTAATGCAATCTTAGGTGAACATGTAAGGAAGTGAGAAAGAAGGTAAACACGTGGGAGGTGGAGATAGAGGTGGAGATGGGCTTGTTTAGGAGTAAATTAGGACATCTCAAAGAGAGCAGCTCCTCCCTAAGATGGACCATTATTCCCTCTATAAAAAGGCCAGTCTACCAAACTAGCAGCACCCTGCAAGCTGCTTCTGTCTCTATCCTACTTGTTCCTCTGGTGAGCTAGGTAAGTGAGCAAGAGTTCAACTCTGCTCAAGGGTACTTAGGGCTATAAATTAAGAAAGTCCAGGATGTGCTCTAAAGCAAAGAGGCACTATATACAAGGCTTCTTTTTAGTATACTCTGGGGAACTTTGGTATAAGTTTATTGAAAAGGAAAATGAAACAATGACTAAGACTGTATATTATCTCCTTTCTTGAGGTCATTTCCTTAATATCACAGATATCATGGGGTTCTAATTATCCACAGGCAGGTTGCCTTCTTTATTGCTGAACTTTTTCTATAGTGTAACAAGATCTGAGGGTCACTTCCTGCTTGAAGAATGAAAACAAGCTGAATCTAATAGTAGTTGCCTTTAGTTTCATATCACCTAGGCTTGTTGTCGGCTATGCTCAATTTGTCTACTTTCTCTGACCTAAAACTCTTGAGAGTTCAGTTCAGCCATTGATGCTTCTTAGTTGGAGTCAGGCATGTCATGTAGATGGACCTGTACCCACAGTATTATTGGAACCTAGAGAGAAAGAGGAAGCAGATGAAGTGGAACACTCAGGACTTTTAAAGCCACAGAACAAAGCAGATCCTATCCCTGGTAATGGCAGGGAAATCAAAACAGAAAGTTATTTTTCCTATATTCATTCAGGAATGGAAATCAGACCTATGGATTATGTTCCTACTTTCATCATTCTCTTGCTACAAGGCTTAAACAAGTCATTCAACTCTGGATTAGTTCTTGATTACAACAGAATGAATTTAAACATGCCTAATTCTGAATAATTATTATAAATAATTAGATCTATTTATGTGTTTAAACAAGAAATAAGAATAGTAAGGGGTTGGTCCCTCTTTTTCCTCCCTTTAGGTTGCTCAAACTTGAAAAAAAACATGCCTAAACTCCTACAAGGCATCATCACTGTCATCGATGTTTTCTACCAATATGCCACTCAGCATGGGGAGTATGATATGTTGAACAAGGCAGAGCTGAAAGAACTTTTGGAAAATGAGTTTCATCAAATTTTGAAGGTAAGAACTCCATGATAAGATGGAATTATGCAGGACTTTCTTCTTCATCCCTTTCCACCTTCTTGTCACCTATGTCAAACATCCTAAAGGATTCTCCCTACTTGGTGATAGAGAACAGGGTTTGGTCAAGGTTTAAGATAAAGTCAAGAGCTGATCCATAATGGTTTCCATAGCATAACAAAGGGAAGTGATCATATTAAACAGCAAACAAAACACATAGATTAAATAATGTCCTATCTAAGTGACCAATTCTTACAAACACAGCCTGCCTCAGAAAAACTGTGAGGTAGATTTCTGATTTCAGGAAATTAGCATTTACCTCTGAATCACAAAAGAATATGTTCACCACCATATAAATGTCAGCTCTAAAAATGAACATTTGGGAGCTTAGATCAGACTTTTGAGTTTCAATTCCTGAAATCCAACTGCTTACTGAATATTGTTATTTCGATTTCTATGAATTTCAGATACAATATTCAGATATCAGATGTCAGATATTCAGTGTGTCAGTTATGAATCTCATAATCATCCCCTCTAATCTTATTCCTTCATCTTTTTGTCCAAGGCAAAAATCCGGTGTCATTTTTTATTTTCTCTCTCTCAGCAGATACCACTACCTTCCAACCTCCATCTAACTCATCAATAATCTCCCAAAACAGGCCATTTCTCTTCATCACTATTTTTAGTCCTCTGGTTCAGGCCACCTACTACTTTTAATCTCAGCATTAGATGCAAATATAATCATTTCACTACTCAGCTAAAAATCCTTCAACAGCTCCCAATTGCTTTTAAAGTACAAAGTTCCTTAACATGACATAAAAGTCATAATCTGGTCCCTATTTATCTCTACCCTCATCTCTTGATTCTTCAAACTCTAAATCTAGCAATCCTAAATTTCTTTCAGTTCCTTCAATGCTCCAAGCCTTCTTTTACCTCTAGTCCTTTGTTGATATCATTCCCTCTGCCTAGAATAATCTTTTCCCCTTCTCCTTATCTACCTACTCCATTGTTTGGCTAATTCTAATCCATCCTTCAACAGGCATCATTTACTCTCATTAAACTTTCTAAGACCTCCATTGGTTCCTCTCCAATGTACTCTGGTAGAAACCTTATCACAATAAATTATAATTTTGTTTGTATATCTGACCAATTAAACTTGAAATTCCATCTTTCTAAGAAAAAAAATTTGTTTGTTGCTTTATACTCACATATAACATAATGCTAGGCAAATAGCATAATAAATCTTTGTTCAGTGAGTAAATTAATTACTTAGCTACTTAATTAAATAGGACAAATAAAAAATTTATATAATTAATGCAGGTATAAAAAATTACTTATAAATTAGCTAATCATTCATATTTGACCCATTGTTTACCAAAAATAATCAGTCCTCTTGTCCCCTTTCATCTTCCCACTGGATCATCTTCTAGCTACTTCTCACCACAGTATTTACTGCATATTCCCTTTTATCTTTCTGGTCAGGATACAGCAATACAGCCTAAAGGACTATGTCAATAAGTTCCACATGAATAAGCAAAACATTTACATTTCCACATCTTTCCTTTCTATATGGCCTATACTAACAGAGCTATCCTTTGTACCTTGTTCTTATACAGAATCCAAATGATCCAGATACTGTGGAGCACATCTTGCAACGTCTGGATCGAGACCATAACAAGAAAGTGGATTTTACTGAGTATCTTCTGATGATATTCAAGCTGGTTCAGGCTCATAATAAAATCATTGGCAAAGATTATGGCCAAGCTTCAGGGTCAAAGCTGAGAGACGACAGTCACCAGCACCAAGAGGAACAAGAAGAAACAGAAGAAGAGGAGGACAAAGGGCAAGAATCCTCTTCTAGTCATTCAAGTTGGAGTGCAGGAGAGAAGGATTCCTATTCCAGGAAAACCAGAGGAAGCAAGAAACATAGGCCGAAATTCATATCCAGAAGCCTGAGTTACCAAAGAAACTTGTCTAGTTCTCGGCACCGGCAAAGATCTGGAGAAAATATACACTCAACTTTAAACCACTTCACGGGTGGGGAAGAAGGCAAAAATGGGTCTAATGAGAAAGAAAGGTCTGAGAGTGAAGAAACTTGTTATGTTCATTCAAGCAAATGCAGAAAAAGATCAAGCTTAGCAACTTGGTCTGATACTTGTGGACAACAAGAGCACAGACACCACTCAGATGATCAGCCATTCAGTTCTGAAAAAAACTGGTATGAATCAAATGAAACCTTAAGAAAAAAACAAGATAAGAATAAATCATATCATTGTACTAGTAAGCAGGATCATGAATTCATCTCAGGAAGTTGTGAGGAACAAGAACATTCGTCAAATTCACACACTCCAACTGATTCAGGTTACAAAGAACAAAATGCAGGCTCGGGAAAATTTTCAAGCCATGGCCTATATAAGTCAGACTCAGGTCACTCTGCTGGCTTAGGTCAACATGAGTCTCGTTCAGGACAGTCCTCTGGCTACAGTCAACACGGATCTAGCTCGGGTCACTCCTCTAGCCATGGACAGCACGGTTCTACATCAGGACAGTCATCAAGCTGTGGACAACATGGAGCTAGCTCAGGTCAGTCCTCCAGCTCTGGCCACCATGGCTCCGGCTCAAGTCAGTCTTCTGG
>PVKP010018813.1:0-43618 GCA_004027715.1 Plecturocebus donacophilus | reverse complement strand
GAGTATTCTTTAGTCCCTACCACCATGTAAAGGCACAGTGAAAGATGCCTCCTCTGTAGAAGAGAATGTGGGCCCTCACCAACACTGAATCTTCCATTGGCTTGACCTTGAACTTCTCAACCTTCAAAACAGTAAGAAATAAATTGCTGTCATTTATAAGCCAGTCAGTCTCTGGTATTTTTTAAATAGCAACCCAAATGGACAGAAACAAGTACCTACTATTTACTCAATACTCAGATTCTCAACAGTGATTAAGAAATCATTGTCACTCAGGGAGTTTATAATGTGGTAGAAAAGAAGAATGTCAAACATTTTTTAAAGGCAAAGAGTATAAAAAATGAAAACTTTTAGGAAAATATGATGATTCCTAGCAGGAATATGTAATAGCTTTTGTGGGAGAAGGATCATTGGATTCTTTCCTAAAAAAGTTGCTTTTGAAAAGACACTTGAAAGATAATAGCCATTATCCAGCAAATATGTTTTCAAGGAGAACAGGATACTCAAGGAATAGGAAACAGCATATGCAAAGTTATAGACTATGATCAAAAACATTTAGCAAAATTCAAAGAGAATAATTATATCCAAGGTGGAGAGAACAAAGAGGATGTGGGAAAAAAGGGCTGAGATGAGACTTTACATGCAAGAAGGGCACTAATGAGCCATGTGAAGGAGTCGAAGAGAGTGGAATATTTAGAACTAATGAGAAGTCCAGTGAAGGGAGAATATTTTGGCTTTTCATATTTCTTACTTGGGCCTGTAAGACTGTGTAACATGCGCCTTGCTGAATTCTCCACATATACCTCCACCTTCCTTAGCCTTCATTTGGGCTACTCTGGCTTTCTTTTCCTCCAACATGTCAAGGACTAGGGGTCCCTGATTGCTTCATATCATAAAATTCATTATTTCTATTCCATCCATGGTTGTGGAACCCCCTGGGCCTCGAGAAAGGTCAGCTCTTTGATAGGCAAGGTAAACCTCAGGGCGTTTTAAATTGCTGTTTCCTCCTCCTAGACAACTTTCTCCCCTGATTTTTGCATTGCTGGCTCTTTCTTAATATTAAGGTTTTTCCTTTGCCATAAAACAGAGCCTCAGACACAGACTTTCATGCAGGTAATTTAGTCTGGGATGTGTTATCTGACAAGTTTAGTAAATGGTAAGTGTGAGACAGGGAAGAAAGTAGAACTTTGTGAAGCTGGTTTCTGCTGCGGCAGTTTGGGCTCAGTGTGTGTTGAAAGCCACGTAGAATGAACCTTATATTTGTCCACCCAAAGGATGACAGGGAGGAACGTTTATCTTCTGAATGACATCTGCCATTGGTCAAGGGTTGGCTTGGTGTGTTACTTATCTTGTCCTTCTTGGTTTGCACATCTGCAAAGGTGTAACGGTTTGCTGCAGACATTCTGAGTAGAACAGAAGAGGTGCTAGGTGCAGCTGAGTCAAGGAAATGTTGGTTTGCAGTCTTTGAAGCGGATTGCTAAAGCTATAGTGAGAAAGATAGATGGAGAGAATGAGGGATGGAGTTCAAACGATGTCCACCCAAGAGCTCAACTCAAATATCACTTCCTCAGAGAGACCTTCTTCAACTACCCAAGCTAAAATATTGTCAGCCACACCTCTGCCCTTCTTTTGCAAGTTCTGCATTTAAAAAAATTCACAGCATTTAGCCCTCTTTGGAATTACAATATTTTCTTATTTGTTTAACTATATAGCTCCATTCTGTCCTCCTCACAATCTCTGGCCTCTGGCAGGGTGTTGACTACACAAGAGTCCTCAGTAAATAATTGAGAAGCACAGACAAAAAATGAAGTTGGAAAACCATTGAGAGCAAGTCATAAAAGTTCATATAAATCACACTAAGTTGTTTGAGTTTATATCTTCATGTCTTGGATATCTTTATATCTTTAAACTTGCAGGCAGTTTTGTTCTCATGCCACAGCTATGGAAGGCAGAGCTCAGAGTGTTCAGGTGTACAGGCCACATATGCTATAAGTGCTTATGGGACTACAATACAAACACCATTCCTCTAAGTCCCAAAGCTCCCTCGAGCCCCTGCACTGACATAACTTAATGCTGTCTCTCAAGATTAGAAACATG
Source organism: Plecturocebus donacophilus (assembly GCA_004027715.1). Classification (NCBI taxonomy): domain Eukaryota; kingdom Metazoa; phylum Chordata; class Mammalia; order Primates; family Pitheciidae; genus Plecturocebus; species Plecturocebus donacophilus. The sequence continues at coordinate 41,524 of PVKP010018813.1, read as the reverse complement.
AATCAAGACCATCCACAGGTTTGTGGCTTCAAAAGCAGCATACTCATTCTATTGGGAGAAGACCAGCTTCGACTTCTGGTTTTCCTAGGCTAGGTGAATCACACCATGTCTCTAAAATAACTATTTTCCTCTGAAAAGCTAAGCTCTTGTGTTAACATACCCATTACAGCATTAACTTTGCTCCTCTGACCCCCGTGCTTCTGATAACGTTTTTGTAACTACCCTATTTGACTTCCAGTGTCACCTAGAGTGGCATTTGAGTCATAATTTCTCTTTATTCCAATTATATATGGTGCAGGCTTCTATAGATATTTTCAAGAATTAGCTAAATGAAATAAGCAGTAAATTAGTAAAGCACATCATATAATGATTATAACAGTAATTTGCTTTCAAAAAATTATCATATATAAAATACTTGAAAGAATTAGTAGATCTGTGTTTCTGATCTTGTAAGCATCTGGAGATCCAAGTATTTTTTGTTCTTTTGTTTGCTTTTTTCTTTCTTTTTGTGTTTGAGGTATACCATTCATATACAAAGTGCTCAGATGTTGAAGGTGCAGCTCAATGTATCTTCTGGATATAGATTTGCATACATATAGAATGAGGTTGAACACTGCCTGTGTAACTCCAAGATCAAGACACAGAACATTTGCAGTATCCTTGAAATAGCCATTCATCTTCCTAGTTAACACTTCACTACACTGAGGTAAGTATTGTATTGACTTCTATTAGATTAGTTTTGCTTTTCCTTGTACTTCATGTGAACAGAATCATAAATATGTGCTACTTGATAGCTGGCTTGTTTTCTTCAATATTGAGACTGCAAAAGTTATCCACATTGATGTGGGTAGCAGTAGTTTGTCATGTTTTTTGTTTCTGATTTTCCTTACAATACAACTAGATCACAATTTATTCACAATCCTAGGGTTGATCGTTTCCCTCCTCCCTGCTTTTGGCTATTATAAATAAAGTTGCTTCAGATGTTCTTACGTCTTTGGGGGTATGTGCACTCTTTGGCCCTGGGCATGTATTTCAGAGAGCAGTTGCTGATTCAGACGGTAGATTATGCTTAGATTTAGTAGTTTTTGCTAATTTCCCAAAGTGGGTATAACAAATTACTCTCCCTTCAGAAATGTTTTACAGTCCTAGGGGTTCGAAGTCTTTGAAGGTTTGCATTATGTTTCTTTGTATCATCCATCATGCATTCCATATGCTTTACTTAGTAGGTGCTCACTAAATATTTGTTGAAGAGCTCATGTGCTTCCTCTCCCATAATGAGAAAAAATATCTGACCAAATGGTGAGACTAGCTTCATTGCATCCAAAGGCATTGCAGGAGCACCATCAAGATGGCAATCTTGGAAATTGCAGTTGCTGAAGCTTGATGTTTTGTTTTGCCTTGTTTTGCTTTTTTTAAGAATGTTTTCATCCTAATAAATTTTTTTGTGATGAATCATTTCATGAATAATTAGACTGATCAAAACCAGAACCAGATAAATGATCTGCTCTGCAACTGAGCTCTTTAACAAATGTGCGGTGCCCTGGAGGCAGCCACTGTCCAATCTCTAGGCAAGGCTCGATTCAGACCACATTCCTTTACCCAGGAAGACAATAGCATTATAGAAGGCAGGACCACAAATCTCCTCAGAGATTAGTTATTCAGCCCAAACTCTCGTCTGGGTGCTAAGGCAATGTGAGCTAGGAGAGATGAAGAAAGAACATTTGAGTAAAAAACAATAAAAGTTAATGAGGTTTGAATACTGCCTATGTAACAGGGTGACCTTTGCAGGAGTTTTTAAAATGATAATCCTCTATTCTCTCATATAGAAGTTAAGAATAATATTTACTTTGTAGCATTTTCATGAAAAGAAGATTTAAAATTTTGAAAGATCAAGCAGGTGCCCAGTTAGTGGCAGTGATAGCAATAATATAACATATGAACAATAAGTATCATCTATTGGAGGCATTAAAAATGTGTCAGGTACAATACTAACCACTTTGAATCATTATCTCATTTTAACCTTCTGAAAGAATGCAAAATGCCATGGTAGAGCTAAATACTTAACTGAGAGTCAGGCATTCTGTCAAAAAGAGGTGGATAGCTGTTTGGTTATCTCTTCTGCCACTTACCTTGGTTAAATGTCTTGATCTGTCTTGCCTCTTCTTTCACATCTACCAAATAGTGTTTTTGGACTAAAGTCTTATCTACTAAAAAATTATATTGCCTATGTGCCTAACATTTAGAGCACATCAAATAAAACCAAGATAGAAATATAAGTAAGGAGCTATTATGTACCAATAAGTTTGATAGACAGCAACTGCCCTCAAGAGATAATTAATTATAATGTCATATAGTAAGAGTTCCTGTATGAAGTAGCATTAAATTTGACTTTGAAGAATGTGTAAATGCTTGGAAATGAGTAGAAACACACTTCATTCTAAGAAATGTGAGAAACTCTTTTGTTAGGGAAACAAATGATGTGGGTATAAAATAAAAGTGTCAAGAATTGAGGCTGGAAAATAAGTTGAGGCCAAATGGGAACCCAATTACGGTCACAAAAAATTGAAACTAGAACCCATTTTTCTTTGGTGGCTTATTTCCTATGGAAGGCTTGTATCAGCACATTTCCTGGTTTTCAGATGATAAAATATGAATTGGCCTTGATCATTACTCCTCAGAATGTTCAGGGGTGGGTCCCTCTTGATTTGTGTGAGGATGAGATTGGTGCAGTGTTTAGACAATGTGGCTTTAATTCTCTGCACACAGTTAGCATGGGAGATTGCTTCCTCTGACATTATTATGAGCCATGAAGTTCTCAGATTTTACTGCTTCAAGTGAATCAAGCCATTTTCCAAAATGAATTATGGATCATAAACCCTTGGGGTGGCTATAGTGTTGCATTTTTGTGAAATCCATATTCGGGGTGGACATTTATTGAGGACATAACTATTATGAAGTGTTAGCTGCAAAGTAAGTTTGGCTCATAGTTGACTCAGCAGGAGAGAGTTTAACATGTTCATTTCTGAGTGTTGGATTCCAATCTTCTCTTCTAAAATCCCATATAAATGGGGATTGGAGGTTTAGGCAATACTCCAAAATGTGACTAGGATCAGTCCAAGGCTTAGTTAAATGTTCTGTGTGTAGTCTCTGGGCAGAAAAGCACTCAGTATATGCTAAATAAGATAAATTTTTGGAGATAAAATTTATGAGCTAAATAGAATGATTTCAATTTTACCAACATACTCAACCTAAACCATCTCTCTACTACCTTCCTTGCCTGAAAAGTGATGAGAGATAAAGACAGAGATAGAGAGACAGATACAGAGAGAAAATAGACAAAGAGACAGACAGAGACAGAGAAAATGAAGCACAGAGAGACTGACACAGGAAGAGAAAAACAGAGAGACAGAGAAAGATGGCTGGGAGGCAGGGGAACAGAGAGAGTCAGGAAGGGAGAGAGGAAGGAGAGAGAGGGGCTGGGATGGGGGTCTACAGTCCTTATGCTATTGTTTTCTCCACGCACGTAGCAGATAATACTCAACTATCTCCAGCCTTCTCACAAGATTCTCAGATGCATTCCCTCCTATTCTGCAACTGGCCAAACATCTGACCTTCAGCCATACCAGTTCTCTTATCTTCTTACATAGGTTGCCACCTTTTGTTTATTTGTTTATGAATCTAAGTCTTCACTGCTGTTATCCTTGTAGGGATGGACTCAGCTTTATCTCTGTGCACTTAAACCTACATTCATATATTAAATCTTCTAGGGGCAATTTTCCCTCATGTCAGAATAAATCATTCTCTTCCATGTTCTCATAGCATTTTATTCAAGTTGCCTATATATAATTTCATCTGCTTGGGTTTAGTGTTTGTGTTTTACCTATCTCCCCTTTTAGACTGTATGCTATATGAAGACAGGGACTGTGTTTGCTTCATTCATTTGGTCTCTCAGAGGACTGGACTGTTTGTTAGTGAGGGGCAAGCATTGTACTGAGAATGGTGGAACAGAGAAGAATGAGTGCTATCCAAGAAGCCCACAGACAGGCTGGGTCAGAGACGGTAAAATCCAACGTGACTGCAGCAAAGTGAGAAGGATGCTGCAGGTGTGACGGGAATTCAATGAACATCTTAGCTATAGAGTCAGAAACATTGTGTGAAATGAGCCTGGTTACATGAAAAGGATTTAGTAGGCAAAGTATAGGAGAAAGACAATATATAAAGACAGAAACTCATGCACCATGTTCCAAATCAAACCGAACATTCACTTCTTGGGAAACTGCAAAAATTCAGGATGATTAGAACAAAGAATAACTTTTTGATCTATCGTTACTCCATCTTTGCGAAGGGAGAAGGGACAGAGGAGGTTAACATACAGTGTGTTCACTAGGTGTCTACTATGTGACAAGCCTCCATGTTTTAAAGTCTTGTTTAATATGACACAGCAAGCTCTGAAGTGGAGCTGAGCCCACTGGGTTCTTGGCTTTGCCCTGGTAAGATTTCAATGGCAAGCCAGAGGTAGAAGAAAATAGCTTTACAGAAGAAGTGGTGTTACAGCTCCGTAACTGCTCCTGCAGAGAAGGGCTACCCTGTAGGAAGAGAGCAGCAGCTCAGGACAGTTCTGGAGTCCTGTTTACACCTACATTTAATTGCAGCCAGATTAAGGGGTGGTTTATGCAGAAACTGAAAGGGGTAGTACCTTTGGGTCACTGGGTCATTGCCATGGAAAGGGGTGGTAACTCCCAGGAGTTGCTATGGCAACAGTAAATTGACATGTTATTCTTAGTGGGTTTGTTTGATTGAAAGCTGTGTGACCCCGGCCCTGTTTTGGCTAGTCCTCACTGTGGTCTGGTGTCTGAGTCCTACCTCCTATCTCAAATATATTTAATCCTTTAAGATAGATATACCAATTTAACATGTGAGGACACAAAGGCTCCAAGCCTTGTCCACAGTTGCTCAGCTTGGAAGAGGCAGATGTGGTCTCGCTACGTCCGTTAGCCTTCCTCTCTACCTTATGCTTTTTCAGATAGTCACCAACCACAAGAATATTCTATTATCACGCAAGTTTGAGCTTTCAGTCATACACTGACATTCCTAAAACTATCCAGTTACACATAAGCATGCCGCGGACTAGAATTTGAGTTCACTAATGTAGGAAGTTGACTTTCTAGAATTATGAGAACGAGCCTCCCTCCTCCTTAGGAAACAAAGGGAAATACAAAGGAAAAATATTCAACTTTCATTTGAATGAAATTCTGGCTGGAATCTGATACATTTTTATTCGTCATTTTCTACCTAAAGTGCCCTATAGAAAAAGCACAGACATGCAAGGTGGGAAACTTTGATGCAGATCAAGTAATTGCTTGTTCTGAATCTGAAGTAACTTCTCTGAATCCAAGTTCTTTACCAGTTAGATATTGATATCAATGGCTATCTCATGATTGTGAAAATGATATATGTCAAGACATGTGGAAGTCCCAGTAAGCCATAGATATGCAAAGCTCATCAGCTATCTATTAAAATGATCTATTTGTTAAGATGAATTACCAAGATTTTTGTCCAAATTGTTCTTAAAATTGACAATTTACCAACTCCTAGAGCATTTTCAGCTCAATTCTGAACAAAACTATATTCTTTACAAATATTATGACTATTCCTAAAATACATCTGTCTCTTCTCGCCACATTTATTGTACTCTCAGGTGAGCCCTGAGGCTTTCTGGTTCTATTCACCATTTCATGGAATAATTGAAACAAACAGTGACAAGTAACATAAGAAACCATATAACCGAATGCCATTACTAAGTAATTGAAAAACCTCAGTCCCTGTGTGTATTTCTTTGAAATTATGACATTTCATTTGTACCACTTTCCCTCCACACTTAGGGCACTGGACTAACAGTAATCTCTCAAATTATAAAGACTCCCAGTTCTGTACAGTTTCAGGGCCCTTGGATATCTGTTTCCACATTTTCCTTACCAAGCTCTACAATCTGTTCTTCCCAAGTCCCCAGTATTAACACCAAGACTTTCATGTAGTAGAATAATCACCCTCAAAAGGATATACATGCCCTAATTGGCAGAACATATTTTACATTACTTGGCAAAAGGGATTTTGCAGATATGGTTAAAATTTAGAATTTTGAGAGACAAATATTACTTTGTATTATATGGAGAGGTTCAATATAATGTCAAGAGCTTGTCTAAGAGGAATCAAAAGTATCAGAGTAAGAGAAGGAGATGTAATGACAAGGCAGGATTTTCTTGGTGCCACTTCAGCAGCTGGAGACCCACTCCAGGCACGCTGGTGGAGGTACCCCACCTGCTTGGGCCAGCAGGCTGCACTTGCTATGATGAGATCCATAATCAGCTCATGGCTGGGTTGGGTGCATTGTAACCTGCTTCTGCCTTGGGTGCCTGCATCTGGAGTAGGAGAACATGGTGGCATGCAAACAACTTGCAAATGCTAGAAACCGCAGAACTTCAAAGAGAGTTTTACAGTTACGGCTCTGGCTCAGGGAGCCCTGAGGTCTGGGACCCCAGAAGTGTGGTAGCTCTTCTTTCCTTCCTGTTGACTGCAGCACAGTGAATGGGGGAAGTGTCTCAGCCCATTTGTGTGACACGTTACAGCTCGCTCAGTTCTACCACCCTACTCCAGCCCACAGCTCCTGAGCTGGCCCAGCTCCACTGCTGCTTACCATTGTGTGGTATGGCTGCTTGGTGTTAGCAGAGGCCAGAGGGATATAGCCTTTTTTGCACATGCCATTCAGCAGGTCCTGGGTTCTTGTCCTGCATCCAAGAATGAGGTTACACTGAAAACCAGAGGGTAAGCAGGGCAGAGAGTTTTATTGAGATGAGAAGAGACAAAACAGGTTAATAGAAAATGTGGATCAAAAGGAACAAGGGAGTAAGGACAGCCCCAAAATTGTGAGGCTCCCAGAATGCCCAGAGAGCTGGTGGCTATACTTATGCCTATTAAAATGGGTGCATGGAGCTTGGCTTTGGTTAGCTACTTTGGTCTTATTTCCCCTCTGCAAAAATATCCTCTGGATATAGGCACTGCATTCACTGCATTTACCCCCATCACCTGGAAGGATTTGCAGGATAATAGCACAGAATTTGAATATTGATCCAGATTTTTATATTACCCATCCCTTTTGTTTCTTCTGAGCCGCAACCAAAGATAGCTGGTTGGTTTTTCACAATGGCTTTTCAAATTGGCTTTGATGAAACTCTGTTCAACAAGGAATCTCTGAAAAGACTTTATAAAGATGAGCTTTATAAAATAAAACATCATCAGGCTGTATTTTAGTGAATAGTGGGATTCCATGGATAAAACAGAGAGTTTTTTTGGCTTTTTTGTTTGTTTTTTTAAGATGGGATCTCTGGCACCTCCTCCATTTTCCTAAGGAGTCCCAGGCTATCAGAAATTATCTTAGGGTCTCTCATGTGTGCATTAAGAGTGGCGAGACAAAATAGAGAAAAATAATTCAGTTGACTGAGAAGAAAAAAAAAGAATCTTTTTCTAGAAAAACAAAATCCAAAAAGAGAAAGAAAATAAAGGCCTTTTAAATATATCTATAGTTTGAATATCAACTTGACTTTTAGCCACAACACTCTTTTTTAAAAAGAAAATTATTTTAAGGCTGGACATGGTGGCTCATGCCTGTAATCCTAGCACTTTGGGAGGCTGAGGCAGGCAGATCACAAGTTCAGGAGATCAAGACCACACTGGCTAACATGGTGAAATCCAGTCGCTATAAAAAATGTATATATTATTTTATATCTGTTACCTGACCTTAACCACATTAAATGGCCAGTTCTTCTGGCTTTTGAACTTTACCAAAAGTAGCATCACAGATAAAACTGATAAGCATTAAACAAAGATGTTATGACATGACCACAGTGTATGTAGCATTTTCAAAGAGGAAGTAAGCAGTTTCTATAAGATTTAGAATTTACAAAAATGGCTCAGAGAAAGGAATATTCCAGAAGTGAGATTAGAAGTTGTTCATGGAGAGGCAGAGAATGCCATGATTTTTATCATTTCTACAGTCAGTTTGCACAGAGACAGAGAAGCCAGAAGTCCAACTGGTAAGAATTTTTACCTGTTTGCCAATATGTCAGGCTTCTGGGTTCCCTTCTCCCAAGCCCTATTGACCCTGGAGTCCTGTGAAGGGGGAGCAGTCAAAGACGTTATCTGCATACTGTAAAAGTTGTTTCTCCTCAAGAGATTGTTTAGTTAGATTTGTAAATTTTTTCTAGTTCATTTTTATGCCAAGCAGTTTTAGGTTTGGGGAAATCAATCTTTTCTCAGTTTTGGGATGCATCTGAAGGGAGGTCCTGTGGTACAAAGATGCAATTACCCATCTGTGAAGAGAGGACAGAGGAGGCAAAGGAAAAAAACAGGTTTTTTTTATTTGTATTTTCCAGAATCTGTGAGTCAAAGGATTCCAGGTGAGTGAGGATGCATTAAGAGAAGGCTAAAGATAGTTGGTTACCTATCCAGAAAGATGGGAAAAAGAGTCTCTTTGTTCCTTTCTCTTCGTAGAGAAAATCTGGGGTCTTGAGGGAGATAAAGATGGCATCCCTTTATTCTTCTGTTTTTCCCTCCGAGTCCTGGCAGCCACTACAGTGTGCCAACTGAGTGTGAGTGTGACCTTCACCCATGAAACAGGGATGCCTAGCTAGAGAAATATTCACACTCATGTATTTGGTGCCTAAGCATCCCATTGTCAGTAACCTTGGAGTTCCTAGACCTCATCTATGCTGTGGTTGCTAGCATGAACTCTATTCATGAAGTGGAAGGTCTATTCAGTAGGAATTAGTTATGCTCACCTGCACTGTGCCCCTCGACTTCCATTGTCATCTGCCTCTGGGTCCCTCAGATCTAGTCTTTTTGTTTAGGTCTTCAAACTGGAGCTTGAAATTGAATTAGGAGGGAAAGGTGCCTGGGGAGGGTGTATAGACCTGTTAAATTAGTCTCAAGTGGCCCTCACCAAATTGCAGCCAGCAAGTAGTGGGTAGCTCCTTCATTGCTTCCCTATCATAAGCAGAATGCTAATGTGTGACACCAGGTTCTCTACCAACAAGGGAGAGAAAAGGAGTCCTAGGAAGTGGGGACCTGCCTTAGTAAAATACCTCTCAAAATAAAAATAAATAACCTCTTACATAGAAAAACTCCCTTTATTCACAGGACTATGTTAACTCCTGACATGGAGAAAAACAAATAACTTATGAGCAGGGGAGGGGAAGAGGCCTGGGAGGAAAAGCCTCTTGCCCTATGCAAATAGGTTCTTTCAAGAGGAAAAAGAAATCTCTCCATCGTTACATCCTTCTTGCTTCTAAGAACCCCATTGTTCTGGATTATATTCCTGATGACTGAGCCAAATGCTTGTTTTAACCAGTAATATCTCTGTGGTTTGCAACAACACCCTTAATATTATACATAAAGAAGAGATAAGAACCATGACAGCCATACAAAAAAGAAAGAAAATGCCATAGAAAAGATTGGGGGTCTTGGTGCTGACACCCTAATGAGCAGTTGGGGTCTAGAGTCAGTCCAGCTACCTTTGGATAACACTGAGGTTTAGCCTCAGCCAGATGTCAGATACCCTTATTTGCCTCAGGACCCCCTTCCACTCCCACATGATAGAAAGACCTCTGTGAAAGGAGACTGGATTGAAAAAAAAAAGCTATTATCCTCAATACCCAGGGTATGGGGGTTAACAAAATCCCCGCCAGCAAGCCTGTCCTCTGTAGCTACACCATTAACTCTTAATTAGCTGACAGAGATTTGGTGCTTTACCTGCCCTCAGAAAAGAGCATGAGGACAAGAATTCTCATAAATGAAAATGAAAGAGTTTTAGGTTCACATTTACTCATCCTTCCTCAGATCCTGGACAAGCCCCCAAAATTAACACAGGATTTTTTTGGGTGTTCCTTCACCAGCTGCAGACCTCTGCAACCAGCAATGCTTCTTCTCAGGGACGGCCTGGCTCTTGGATCGCTGCAGGGGGTACCCTGCCCACTCGCCCAGCAGGCTCCCCTTGGCTTGCATCCTGGCCAAACACCACACTCACTGTGTAATCCATGCTCAGTCTGAGGCTGGGCTGGGGATGCCATGACCTGCTTCTGCCATGGGCACCAGCATCTGGACAAAGGAAACACGAAGGTGTACCCCAAAAAACAGAGATGTCAGAAACCATGGAACTCCAAAAAGGGTTTCACAGTGAGTCACAGCTCTGGCTCAGGGAGCCCCGAGGTCTGGGGCCCAGTAGGGGTCATAGCTCTTCTCTCCTTCCCACCACCTTCAGCTCAGTGAATAGGAGGAAAGGGGCATATTTCAGCCCATGTATATTACAGCTTGTTCAATCCCCCTGTCCTGCTCTGGCCCATGGTTCCTGGGCTCCACTGCCCCTGCCATTGCTTGCTGTCCCCTGAGGCAGCTGCCCAGTGCTGGCAGAGGGCTACAGTGTTACAGCCATTTTTGTATCTGCCTTTGCTGGGTCCTGAGTTCTTGTCCTGCATCCAAGAAGAATGAGGTTACACTGAGAACCAGAGGGTGAGCAGGGCAGAGAGTGTTCTTGAGCAATGGAATAGTTCTCAGCAGAGAAGGGACCTCAAGTGGGCAACCGCCCTACCTGAAGTCAGGTAGCTCTCAAGTTTGGCTGAGTTTCAAAGGCACATAATGGGGGAGGTGTGGGCCATTGGAAGCATTGGAAAAGGCAACATTTGACTGGTTGAAAACTAGTATTCAGTCAAAACCAGGAAAGAGTAGGCAAATACAAACAGAAGTTCTCACTCTGTGTTGTGGGCTTCATCTGGAACTAAGAGCCCGGTCTTTAGGCTTCAGGGTGTGGTTTCACCGGGGACCTGCCCATATCTGTCTAGGGATTTGTTTGCCTCCTGCTGCTATCAATGATGGAAGCAGAGATCATAGAAAGAAAAGGGTTTGAAGACACTATACTGTTGTCTTTGAAGATGGAGGAAGGGAAAACAGACTACGACGTTTGAGCAGCCTTCAGAAGCTGGAGAAACAGGGAAACACATTCTTCTCTCAAGCTTCCAGAAGAGCGTTGCATTAGTTCGTTCTCATGCTGACATAAAGAACTACCTGGGCTCGGTAATTTATGAAGAAGAGATGTTTAATTGACTCTTAGTCTCATAGGCTGTACAGAAATCATGACGGGGAGGACTCGGGAAATGTACAATTATGTTAGAAGGTGAAGTGTGGCAAGCACATCTTACCATGGCAGAGCAGGAGAAAGAGGGAGAGTGCAAAGGGGGAAGCACCATACACTTTCAAACAACCAGGTCTTGTAAAAATTCCATCATGAACATAGGAAAAGGGAAGTCCACTCCCATGATTCAGTCACCTCCCACTAGGCCCCTCATTCAACCGTGAAGATCAGAATCTAACACAAGATGTGGGTAGGGAAACAGAGTCAAACCGTACTATGAGTGTAGCCCTGCTAATTCATTTCATATATCTGACCTCCAGAATTGCAAGATAATATGTTTTTGTTCTTGATATTTGAAGCATTAAATTTAGAGTGTATATTTTAAAGCAGCAATAGCAAATTAATAAGTATTTAAAATAAATTCCAGCTCTTATGTCTGAAGGTCCTTTCTGCAATCCTACAGAAATATTTTCCCACACCTTTCTTCACTTTATATATTTCTTTCATAATTGTTTGTGCAATCTATAAATGTTTTGACCATGGGTCTCTTCAATTGTATCAATGTTGTTTCTTCAAATAGAATGTAAGTCTCAAAAGACCAGGGACTATATTTTCTGTTCTTTTTCACATTTATATTTCCAGTGCCTGGACAGTTCAATGAATAAAAATTTGAAGATCAAAAAAGCAAATAATTAATAAGTATCTGGTGGTCCTTCTGGTAAAACTCCTCATATACCTTGATTATAGTTGTACTTTCATGACTCACTATGTTCTTTTACGCTGACTGAGCTACCTGTGACACCTTCATTACTTGTGCAATTTATGCATAATGGAAACAGCATGAGCTTTGTCCCCTGGAACCTAAATCCCAATTCCAGTTCCCGATTCCCACTAGAAGGTGACCTCTACGGATCTTTGTTCAAATATTAAAAACAAAATAAAAGCAACCATTAACAAAATTTGTCTTTTTAAGTTCTTGTGAAGATTAAGATATTATTTTACTAGAAAACAGTGTCTGACACAGCCAATGTTTTACAAAATTATAATCTTCTAAAAAATGTAGACCAAATATTAGTTTTTTGTTGTATCTAGGTGACTTTTCAGTCAACGTTTTCTGCATTTTTTATTCAACATATTCAATGTATGGAATTAATTGCAATCTGGAGAAAATATGACTTCAAGTCAGTAGGTATATGCTCTAATTCACTTGCTAGTTATTATTTGTTTGGCTATAATTCAAGCAGTTAAAATTCTATTTCTTTATCTATAAAACTAAGATGATAAAAGCTAAATCAGAAAGTGTTACAGAAATAAACAAGTTGTTCAATCAAACTAATTAGCACTTTCATATTTCACAAATACGAAATAGCCTTTGAGCTATTTTGTGTTTGCTCACTGTGCTGACTGGTAGACCCCCTTCCCTACTACTTCAATTTTATAAGTGACACATAAAAATGTATATATTCAAGGTATACAACATGTTGTTTTGATACATATATAAGTGAAATGATTAATATTATCTGCCTAGATAACATATCCATTACCTTACATAGTTACTTTTATGTTTGTATGTATGTGTGTGTGTGTGTGTGTGCATGTGTATGTGTATGTGTGTAGTGAAACCATTTAATACTCTCTTAGCAAATTTCAAGAATATAATGCAATATTATTAACTATAGTTACCATGCTGTATATACAGCACATTTTCTTTATCCACACATTTGCTGATGGACACTTCCATTGATTCTATATCTTGGCTACTGCAAAGAGTCAATCTCATTGCAAGAAATTAATCAGTTGACAAATATATAAAGTCAAAAGTTAAAGTTGTACCTCCTCTCATTTTCTGTATTTTTCAGGGGCTAGTCATGGTGAAAAATACAGAATGACGTTCCATGATTTACTACCAATCTTGTTCATTCTATCACATTCCATTTTAAGTGTTTTTCTTTTGAAAATATAATTAAAAACAAAATATTATTCCAATCCAGAAAAATCTCAGAAAGGAGAGAAAAGGGAAACAATTGTGTTGTTGAATAAGCAATAAACCAGAATATGAGGCACATCACAGGTAATCTGCTTAGAGATTATGAACACCAAAAATAAATCTTGTTCTTTTATACAGATCAGCAAATAGAATCTGTTACATACATGTTCTCAAGATAAACAATGATTAGTGGTCAAGTAAGGGGACTTGAGGTGCCTTTTGTCACACATGTTTATATTAGATTCTCCCGGTAATTGGGTGGCCATTTGTGTTAGCTAATTGGCATTATCAAAAGGAAACATAAACTTCTCACATCTTTGTGAGAGAAAGTACTTCTGAACCATAAAGAGAGGCACCCTCTGAATTTATGCTTCTACTATCCCTCAGAAACTGGAATATAATGGTGCTATATTCCTTGAAAATTTCGTTTCAAAGAGGTGGTTTTCTGGTCCTTAAGAAAGACATTCCGGGGTTTGATGCTGCAAAGAGGTTTACTTACTGTTTCATAATAGCTGTATACATTTCCAGGTCACAGAGAAATAATTTATATTACATATTTTCCAAAGTAAATACTCTGAGATAAGAGAGGGAGGCAGAAGTCTTTTTATTTACTACAGGGAGAGTTAATTCCTTATTTTTAATTTGTATTTTCTCTTACAGGCTCCTATTTAGATTCCTCTGTTGTCAGAAAGCAAGTCTTTACTTGTTTCCTCATCTATACGGTAAATATATTAATTTAAAAAGTGAATATGTATAAATCGATTAGAATAAATGCCTGATGCATAATGGCTGTAGGGCAAAAAACTGGACCACAATAACTTAACTTAAACATACCTTGAGAATGACCTCAGCGCCCAAGAAGAATGTGTGTTCTGAGTTCTGAGCTAAGGAATCCCCGGCTAAGTGGCCAACCTGAAGATTCACTGCACCTATGAAGAGCATCTGAGCCCTTTGCCCATCTCTTGGAACACAGTCTCTACAGGGAAGTGAGGCCCTTTGTTCTGAGTTAAACAGAGGCTGCTAGGTGGAGGGTGTTAAGTGAAAATGCTCTGTGAACTGCATGCTTTTCACAAGTGAATGTGGTTCTCCTGTCCAGAACACCACTGCTGGACTGTCCCCAAGTGTAAGTCCTTTCAATAAACGCTATGTCTTGTGTTCTGTCTCTGGGTATCTTTGGTCTCTTGGCCACGATGTCACCTCTTCTGGAGTCAATAGTGTTCCAGCACAGCAATGCCTTGTGTGAGTGTTAATGATCTGATCTAGCACTGCATTCAATTTGCCTCTTCAATAGCTTTATTTTCTACCTTTATTTACTTATGTAGTGATCATGATTTTAATTTGGGTGCACTCAACATGATTTTAAGGTTTTTGTGTGTTTGTTTGTTTTCCAGTTCACATTCAGCTGTCTAGATGCAGATCCAGGGGAGGCAGAGCTGGATTTGATAAGGGTCGAAATGAGCTGACATAAGTCAGATAAAGGGGAAGCAACAAGTGTGTTAAAGACGTGTTTCAAAAAGTGGGGTTACGTTACCAGGAAGTGTGGAGTTCTCAGTTCTAGTCTTCCTGGGAGAAGAGATACGGTCAAGAGATCAATTATTAAAGTAATCAAAGGCTCATAAGAGTCCTAGAGTCCACTTTAAGAGAGGAGTGGGCTGGCCCCCCAGGAACAGCAGTAGCAGTGAGGAGTAAACTGTAGCTGAGTTTATTCAGAGAGAGAGAATACACTCAAACGTGGGGCAGAGCAGGCTGCTGGAAACAGCCATCCGCACCCCGGAGAGTTCTGCACTGAGGTTTTCGTCCTGCTGGACTCTAAGTTACTGCCTCTGTCTGTGAGTCTCTACCTCTGTCAGTGTCTAGTTTCCCATTTCTGTCCTAAGTTTCTGCCTAGTTCCCACCTAGTCCTGCCCTGGTGCCTGGGATTCTTGCTTACTGTCAGCCCATGGGCCATGCGGGCCCCGTGTTGGATAGGAGTCCTACCTAATGGTGGCTTTGCTCATTACCGCCACTGCAAGATGGTTATATAGTGGTTAAACATGGACTTCATGTCCCTGTACATCTCTTAAGAATTTCCCTTTTGTTCCCTTTTATTCTTGTGAGCATATAGCTAGCTGCATTCTGACAGGTTATCTGCAGAGTGAGCAATTACTGGGCATCTTCTCAGGCATTTGGGGGCATTCCTTTCTGCATAGGTACTTCCCATCCCTCTGCTCCCGTCTAGTGTACATGTTTCAGCTGTTCCATGGGGTGTGAGATTTTCCAGAGCTTCCTTTCTCAGGGGCTCCTGTTCATGTCTGACTATCTTCCTACTCTAGCAGTGATAATAAAAAATAAATAAAGTATAAGTTCTGAATGCAGAGTGAAGGGAGAACGTAATGAGATAAAGGAGAGACAACAGAAATGTGGTAGGTTCAATGAACTTCCTTCATGAGGAAGCAGTTGTTTTAGGCAGGTTCGAAGAGTGAGAGAATTAGAGCTGTCTCTCTAAATTTAGGAAAGATGAAGCTAGGCGCTTATTGGTAATAACAAGTTCTGAGGAGTGGCCATGGGCTTGGGTAGCTCTAGTAAGTTGGAGAGCAAGATCATTGCATGACGATCAAGAAGTGAAAGGCCAAAGTCCTGAAATAATTTTTGATGGGGATACTGAAATCACTGTGCATTATGAACAAAAACAGCATGGGAGGAGGAGCATCGTTGTAGATGCTGAAATCTTCAGGGAATTGAAAATCTGCCTCAAGTATTGAAATAGCTGCAATATTTACAACAGATATATAAATGACTGGGACTAAGAGGAGTAGAAGTGAAATAATTTATAACCTCAGAATGCTTCTTAGGAAAGAGGGGGGATCTTCTAGAATTCCTAACAGGGAGGAAATAACCTATCCCCTTCTGCAGGCCAGGGCTATAGGAGATGTGGAATCCTCAGGAGTGATCCAAGTGTTTGCTTTTCCATTTACAAGTGAAAAGGAGAATGGAATGGGGTTTGCCGGTTATGTATGTTGTGTGTGGTACAGAAAACTCTGAGGGATTGGCAGGAATAGGAGATGAATTTAATGTGGGGATACTCATCGCTATGTCGGTAAAATGATTTAATAAAGGAATGAACCAAACAGGAAGTACAACCAAATCCCTCCTCCAGCTCTTCAAAGAATGATCTCTAACTTCTTTCCCACAGAAGAGACTTGCTAATGTGATGGATAAGAAAGCTGGACGCATCTTTATTCTAGCTTCTCTCCAGCCTAGCATCTTGACTCAGAATTTAAGTGTTTCACCTGGGGCCAGGAGGAAGCTTTCTCCCAGTTATTTACCACATGTTAAAACTGAAGCGGTATCCTCATTCCACTGCTGAATGCAATCATTGCTCCCAGTATTACCATAACGATAGCCCCCCTCCCTGGCCTCCCGCCTGTAAGCTTGGATTTAGAATATCAATTGATATGGATAAAATTTAATGTGGCACAAAATATCACAGGGGAAAAATGACGCCATAAAACGCACCTTTTGGTGGTGAGTCGTTTTAGTGCTGGCCAGTATTTCCTTGGAGACAGATCTTTAACAGCCTGCTGTATCCAGGCTATTGTTCTACTGATGGCTGCCTGTAGGTGGATGTGAGCATACTGTGCAAAGGAGATCTCTGAGCTATGCCCAGAGGAAGATGTTTTGAGGATACATATTTTGCAAACATCTATTGAGCATGCATCAGGCCCTGTGCTGAGCTCTGAGGCACATCTAATGATGAATGAGACAGGATTCCTTTTCACAGTCTAGCTGTGCAGACAGACTACGTTAGGGTTGCAATGGTTCCAGCACTAATAAAAATAAAAATAAATAGCACTGTCTATTATTCATTGAGCATTTACTATATGCAAGATACTCTGCTAATTTTCACATACCGTAAGTCAGAATATTATCTTAGCTCTTGCAAAATTGGTTTATGATTAATTCCATGGTCTTACATGGACCCAGATACTTACTTTTGGAAGAGAAAACAATGACCCTTCGCATCTCACTTCTTTACTTAAAGTGCCATGTAATTTAGTTATGGTATAGAATGCTTTGGGGAGAACCCATATGACAGGTAGACGTAAAAGACAGGACTTGAGGACTCTGCATAGGGTGAGTAGTGAAGAAAGAATTTCTATAGCCATAGGATATATACATCTGTAGAAAAATGAAAATAAATTATCTGTGATTTTATAGAGACACTAGAACATACTACGAGAATACCTCCATGGCCACAAAGTAGAGGAGATATGGTAGAAGGGGCATTTGAAGAAATGCCTTAAAATAATTTGACAAACTTTCAGTGATTAACTTATTTAATTTATATCTTGTAGGAAACAAACTGCTTTCTTCATGGACTAGGATGATAGCACTACTCTAAGATGTCGTTAAGACTATGAAGGCTGAGAATGATATGGTGGATTTAGAAATGCACACAAACGTAATCCTACCCCTAGAAGGGCTGCTGTTCAGCTTTGATTCTCCTTATCTTAAAATCTCTATCCAAAGGAATTGGTGGCCTTGTCCTGTTTCAGTCTTAGTATGTTTCCTTTGCCTTTCTGTATGTCCTATTCATAGTCTGTGGCACCCACCTGCTCATCTCCCGACTCTGGCCTCCTCCATATTATAAGTTGAAAGATGACCAAAATAGACACCGCTTTATCCACTGAAACACACCCGAAGGTTAAGGGGGAAAAAAAATGACACCTATGAGTTCAAGGTTCAGAGTCGCTGGCATGGCAACTTCTTAATTTCCCATGGCTACAAGAAAAATCACATTCTTGCTAAATTCCCTCACTAAATAGAGGCCATTAGACAAATTCTCAAACCCCTCCTAGCTCCAATTTACAACTCAGATGACTACAGTTATGACTGGACAGAGGACCAGCCTTACAAACATTATTTTCTGATAAGCAACTGCAGACATTAAGCCTGTTTCAATCAGTTTGTAGATACTACGTCAAACGGTCCTTCTGTCCTATAGTTCACCTTTTGATGTGAAGAGCCAAGTTTCACCTCATTTTAATGCGAAAATCCCACCCCAATGTGAACGTGGCATGTATGGTTACCCATTGTGCATATGTTGCACCCCCTCTAAATATGTATACCTTTCTCCGCAGGCCTGTTGCTTATATATTACTCTGTAATATGATACAGGCTCTGTGAGGCATAAAACACATCCTGTCCTTTTGCTCTTTGGAGAGAGAGCACTTTCAGCACATGATGGAGACTGTTTCTTCCCATTTTGGAAATTGATATCATTTCTGCTATTTAGCCATCCTGGTGGTCTTTTGCAGGACAATATTATTGGAACTTTAGTTCAAGTTGCATTTTCCAGTAAGGACCTAGGCTTGGGATGATTTAACTCACATCACAGCTGTCATCTTTTCTGATCCCAAAATGCCTAAATGATGCAGATATGATAGACTATCATTTGTGATTTCTCAATTGTATGTTTTAGTTGTTAATTTATGTGAAAATATCTTTTTGTTCTAGTGTACCTACTTTTTTCTCTACTTTTGCATGTCTCTTTTGTGTATTAGTTACTGCTGCTGTGTAACATAGCCTCACAAAACTCAGTGGCATAAAAGAACATTTTATTATTCTTATGGATTCTGTGGTTTTGAAATTCAGACATGGATTTTAGGGAGGATGGGCCTCAGTTTCACCATGTCTGGGTCCTGAGCTGGGGAGATTGAAGACTGTAAGTGAATCAGCAGCTGGGGTTGGAATCATCTGGAGGTATTTTCCCTTACATGACTTACAGTTGATTCCACCTGCACTCTGGAACCTCAACTGAACATCTATACATGGCTTCTGCATGTGATATCCCCATATGGGTAAATTTGGGTTTCTTCACAGTAGCAACTGGGGAACAAATGTAAACATCCTGAGAGAACCAAGAAGATGCTTCATCACCTCTTAGAACTTAGTCTGTTAAGTCATATAACGTCATTTTCACTGTAGTGGTGAGGAAACTTAACTTTTGATGGAAAGAGATGTGAAATATCACTGGAAGATTAGCATGTGGTTTGGGAAAAATTCTTACCATTGTCTTTGGAAAACTCAATCTGCCTGTATTAAAGTCCACTGGTTTTTATAACGAACTACCTGAAACTTAGTTGCTTAAAACAATGCAAATTTATTATCTTACTTTTCTGGAGTTCATAAGCCTGAAGTAGGTCTCACTGGGGTAAATTTAAAGTATCATGAAAGCTGCCTTTCTTCTGAAGGCAGTAGGAAAAAATCTATTCCTTGCCTTTTTAGAAGCCTGCCCATGTTCCTTGGTTTACGGCTCCACATCACTCTGACCTCTGCTTATCCTGCTACTTTTTCTTCTCTGAATGTGTTATTCCTGCCTACATTTCATAAAGACATTCATAAATACTCTGGGCCCACTGTATAATCTAGGATAATCTCTCTTTTTCAATAACCTTAACTTAATCTCATGTACAAAGTTCCCTTTGTTATTCAAAGTATTAAAATATTATTCAAAGTATTAATATATTAACAGGTTCTGTGGATTCTAATGTAGACATCTTTAGGGGACCACCATTTCTTTTAGTCCAATGTCAGCACTTTTAGATTTCATTTGCTGAATGTCATTTATGTTTTGACTAGCTGGAGCAACAAGATTCACTCATTTATTTCAGCAACTATGAATTCACTGTTATGAGTCAGGGATTGTTCTTGGTATTAGGTCCTCATTCTGAAGGAATGGCCTCATGAGGCTCTGCCTATGTTAGACACTCCCCTTCCCCTCTTTCAATTAAATTTTCTCCCTGGGAATCTTGAAATATGACTTAAAGACAGAGACCCAGGAGTTTCTGGTGCTGACCTCTCTATGATAGCTCCAAGATAGAAGAGCTCCTGATGATAGTGGCTTTATTCTGTTTTCATTCTGCCCTTCCAGAGGTAAATTTTTGATTATACAAGCTCTATTGTTTTTGACTACTTTTGATTATACAAGCTCTGTTGTTTTTATTTAGTAGCAAAACTTTAGCTTTATTTTTCTTACTCAGAGTCAGCTTCTGACTTTTTTACTCAGGAATCATTAGAGCTCACCTTTGCTTGTTCTCCCAAAAGTCGTATCTTCAGACCCTGACAATTACAATTATAAGAGCCTGCTATTGCTTTTACAGAATGGTATTTTAGATTCCAACATCACCTTTAATCTTTTTTACTGACTTAAAATATACAAATAACAAGTAAGACTTTAATATAAATTACTAAAAAAATGTAATAAAAATAAACTAAAATAATTTAATTCTTAATAGTGATAAGTATGCTTTCTTTAAAATAAATTTGAATAACCAACTCTTTTCAATAGTTACTGCTTACATATTTAATAATATAATGCATATGAAATAACTGAAGTTTCTTAATTGCTATAGCTTAGAAAATAGCATGAGGACATGGAAAGGTCATGCATTAGTCCTCTACTGGTGCATTAAAAACTACTACAAAAGCTTTCAACTTAAAGCAGCACACACTTATCTCACAGGTTTTTGGGGTCAACAATTTAGGCATGGCTTAGGTGGGCATTTGCTTCAGGATCTCTTATGAGGCTGCAGCAAAATTGTCAATAAGGGCTGGTGTCTCACCTGCATATTCAACTGCAGAAAGATTTTCTTCAAGGCTTATATGGCTGTTCTTGAAATTCAGTTCCTTTCATGTGCTTGAATTGAGGCCTTTGGTTCCTTGCTGACCACCACTGACTAAAGGCCACCCTCGATTTCTTCCCTTGTGGGCCTCTTAAAGCACAGCTCACAGCACATCAGCTTAAAATTCTGCTCTTGAATTCTGGTTATAAAAGTTATCTCCTCACAATGTTGAGGTATTTGGTTGGTTAGAAGCAAATTACTCAAGAGAAGAGAATTATAGAAAGCCATAAATACCAGGATGTGGAAATCATTAGAGCTCTCCTTCAAAGCAGTTTACCATCATACATAGGTAGCTTTGGCAGTGCAGTCATTATGCCTTATAACTCTCAGTGCTGAAAGTTTTCTTTACACTCTTCCCTGGTGGTATGCATTCTTTTTTTGAGCCGTAAATTGAACGTGAGTTACTCTTATGTTTCTGAAACTTACTCAACCTTGGGAAAGTAATTTATAATCTAAACTCACTCTGTTTAACTACACAAAGAAATAAATTTGGGTTAACTCCTTTCTAATAATGTTAGATCTTCACATCACATTATCTATTTTGCATCTCAACAATGAAGAAGAGAAAAATTATAAGAAGAGTAAAAGGGAGAGTGTATTAGTACATTTTCATGATGCTGATAAAGACATACCTAAGACTGAGCAATTTATAAAGAAAATTAGGCTTAATTGACTCACAGTTCCACATAGCCAGGAAGGCCTGAAATCATGGTAGAAGAGCAAGGGACATTTGCATGGCGGAAGGCAAGACAGAACTGCAAGGGATTCCCTCCCCTTTATAAGACCATCAGATCTCATGAGATTTGTTCACTATCACGAGAAGGGAAAGACTAGTCCCCATCATTCAATTACCTCCCACTAGGTCTCTCCCACAACATGTGGGAACTGTGGGCACTGCAGTTCAAGAGCAGATGTGGTTGGGGACACAGCCAAACCATGCAAGAGAGTAACTGAATCACAGTTGTTTCCAAGGAGCTAGCAGGAAGCGGGTGGCAAAATCTAACCTACCAACTTATGCACTGTGGTCAGAAACTCTAATCTGGACAATCTTTTTAGGTTCCTGGTTGGTCAGCATTCTATTTTCTCTAAGTCCAAGATGACTAAAGTTAGACATGATACTACCATCAGCGTGGACATTTTTGCAGCCAGTAAACTTGTTGCTAACAAAGATCTGTGATCATACGATCTGAAGAATCCTAACAAAATAGCAAGGTACCAAGTGGCATTTCCATTCTTCTCTTTGCCGTCAGCACACCTTTTCTAAATCAAGAAGGTGGTCACTTGTCTCCACTGCTTTGACTCTCTACAAACTATTCTCAGGACAACACCCAGAAGGAATCCCGTTATATGTCCAAACATTCCTTCCTTCAGAGTAAAAGCCAAAACCACACAAGGCCAACATCATCTGATCCCCACTGTCCCTCACTTAATTACCTATTAAATTTATCCCTTTTTCTGACTTTCTTTCATCCACACTGATCTATTTGACTTTTCTTGAACATCTAGATGGTTTTATTTTGGGCTGGTACATTGGCTGTTTCTAATGCCTGAGTTACTCTTTCTCAAAATATTAACAAGGTTAATGTCCTCACCACCTTCAAATTTTTGTTCAAATATCTGCCTCTCAGCAGGCCTACCTGGACCACTCTATTTAAAATGTAAGCCTGGGCCTTTCCATTTTTGAGTGTATACTTCTATAGCATCTATCACATTTTAATTATTATCTCATTAAATAACATCTGTCCTGACCCTTCTCTATACCAGCCACAGTGGAGGTATTAGTAGTGGAGGGAAAGGGAGCACAACCTATCTCATTGAAAAATATATTTTTCTTTAAAGCATGTAAATCATAACAAAAATGATTCATTTTTATATTTGTAGAAATGTATTTATTATGTAAATATATTTCAGTTTCTGTCCTAAGTCATAAGATTCAGAGATGAATAAGTTGGTTTGAGTGTCCAGGAAGTGCTAGTCTCAAAACTCTTTGCAAAATTAGGACAGTGAGAGAAATTTAACACAGTTGACTCCATCCTGCTTCTAACATTTCTAGCTTTCCTTGCTCACTCCTGGCCACAGGCCAAACTACCTATAGGAATAATTTAAATTGTAGTTTAACTTTAAAACAAAGATGATAATAGTATTTTTCCAAAAATGAACAACCAGTTTACTCAGGAACTGAAATTGCCTTTGTAAAACTAAGAAATTAGTCATAAGGTTAGAATTATGGATCAGAATTCATGTAGCCAAAGGTCACAAGATTTTTAACTCCCCCAATTGCTCTTATAGATAGCACCACTATTGTAAAACCTAACACTGGTATTTGCGGTATCTTTCATATGACTTTGCATTTTGATGAACCAACTGGTGCCGCCAGGACCAATAACCCACCCAGGAAGTGACTCAGCACAAGAAGACAGCTTCAAACACCTGTGATTTCATCCCTAATCCAACCAATCAGCATTCCCCTTCCCTAGTTCTTTGCCCACCAAAGTGTCCTTGAAAATGTGTAGCCTCTGAATTCTTGGGGAGGTAGATTTGAGAATTAACCCCCATTCTTCCACTGGGCTGGCCATGAGATTATTAAAGTCTTTCTTTGCTGCAACATCAGCTATTCTCAGTATATTGGTTTTTGGGGTCAGTAGGCAAAAACAATCCATTGGGCTGCAGCAGTCTGATAATAAAATATAACAAGTAAAAAATTAGAAATTATCGCAATAAGTACTACCTTGAAAGTGTAGCTAGGCAAGATCATCTGTGCTATCTGAGGGCTGAAAAGGGGTAAGAAGGTTAAACATAAAATTACAGCATACGTACTATTTAAGTTGAATCTGAAATCATCTAGTCAGAGTGACTAGATGGGAAGAAAGAAATTACAAACTGAATTCCTGGCTGTTGTCTAACATCAACACAATTGGAGGTATATTCATAAATTATTGCCAATACTATGCTTTGACCCTACTGTAATGCAGAGAAGTTGAATAGAATTTGAATGAGTTTTGAATTTGAAAACTCCTAATTAAATCTGTAATCCAATGCAAAGAGTACATCAAATTATTATTAATATTAATGTTTTCTTTTGTTATTAATTTTGCTATTTAAGACCAATACATTCCCATTAAATATAATTAGAACTTGAAAATGGTTTATTGTGTAAAATATTTAGAATGTGAATATTTTAAATGGTGCTTATTAATAAACCCTATCATTAAGAATACTGTCTTATCTTCAGTCTGTGTTTGTTTGGGAGAGACTCATTAATCATGTACTACTACATTTTATTACAGTGTTACTCATTTTGTTCTAGGATGCAGTTTTTCCATCTTATTTCTGGTCCGTGATCAATTATTGGAGCTTCCATGGTGTATATTTCTAGATATTTCTGTATAAACTGCCCCAAGCTCCTAAATCTCACCTCCCTGCTCCACCTCCCTTGCTTAAGTCTTATGTAATCTTAAAGCTGAGTTGCAAAGCCAGTTCCCTTGCCCTCCCCTCTCCCAAACCAGTCTCTTTCTAACCATGATTCTAAGTGGTTCTGTGCCTGAATTCCTTTCATATGGGAAGATTCCAAAGCTTCCTCCTGCATCTGTGTGGTAGGCTGTTGATCAGGACACAGTGGTTGATAAATATGATTTGTGCATGTACTCAGACTCAGCTAATGGGGTATTACTTGGACTTTCCAAATTGGAACTTGATAGAAGTATCAGTCTTGCTTCCTATAGTCTTGTTCTGTGGCATTTAGAGAGAATTAAGATGACTTTGAAAAAAAAAAAAAAGGGACAGAGAGAGAGAGAGAAATTCCTGATCTTCAAGACTCTGGATCCAGTTTTCTCTGAAAACACCTTCACCCTGCCCTTTAATGTGACTTGATGCTTTTCTGTGTCTTTTTACTCCCCTAAGGCTAATATGAGCTGAATTTCTCTCTCTTGTAATTGTAAAACAATATCAACAAATGTGATGTTCTATATCAATTATTTATTGTTCCTACCACTGGATGGCAGAATGACTGAAGACAGTGTCTTATTTATCTCTTTATGCAAACTCGTGACAAGGATCTGACATCTTAGGCACTCAATAAATATTTATCATATGAGAAAATAGAAACCAACCTCGTTTCATAGGGAGATTGTTGCACAATGAAACATTATGCCCATTATAATGAATCCATGAGATTGATAAGTTTTACATGCAACCAGAGATTAATGTCTTTTTTAAAAAAAAATTCTCTTTTTTAACTCTTTTACTCTATCTAGGTGTCTAGGACCCTCTATACACACACACACAAACACACACACACAAACAAGATTTTTTTTTTTTTTTTGAGATGGAGTCTCACTCTGTAGCCCAGGCTGGAGGGCAGTGGCGTGATCTCAGCTCACTGCAACCTCCGCCCCCTGCGTCCTGGTTCAAGCAATTCTCCTACCTCAGCCTCCCTAGTAGCTGAGATTACAGGTACAAGCCACCATGCCCAGATATTTTTCAGTAGAGACAGGGTTTCACCATGTTGGCCAGTCTTGTCTTGAACCCCTGACCTCATGATCCACCTGCCTCGGCCTCCCAAAGTGCTGAGATTACAGGCGTGAGCCACCATGCCTGGCCCAAGATTCTTTATAACGTTTTCTCTATCTGTAGTACTTCTTCTCCCTTGATCCCTCAGGCAAACCTTTCTTCAAGCTCTGTTCAAATATCAAAAACCTTTGTCAAGCATTTTGGAATACAAATCCTATTACACAACACTAGACATTCGTTTATTTTACCTGTGAATGCATTTTGTACTTTTATTTATCTCATTCCATAGAAATTATTTTCTTTTATATCTACCCATTCTCTTCCTAGGGTTTTAGCTCTTAAAGGGATGCATATTTCACTCAGTTTTGCATGCTCAGCCTCTAAAATAATGACTGACACAGAGTAAATAATCAATGAGTATTTAAGAGAAACACACTCTGTAAAGTTTTTCCCCAAGTCACCTTGTTTTAACTGCATAGAGAAACTGAGAGTGGTACATATTATTCTATCAGCTTTATAGATGAGAAATATACATTCAAAAATATGTTTATTGTACACAAAGGCAGGAATTTTGTTTCTCTAACTCATTAGTGTATCCCAATGCCTAGCACAGTGCCTGGCACAAAAGTGTGTGTATGTCATATGTATGTACACTTGGCCCTTGTGTTGCAGGAAAGGGATCCTAATCCAGATGCCAAGAGAGGGTTCTTGGATCTCACACAAGAATGAATTCAAGGCAAGTCAGCTGTGCAAAGCAAGTGCAAGAAAGTAAAGTGGTGAAAGAATAACTACTCCATAGACCCAGTAAGACATTCTCAAAAGCAAGAGGAGGAACGTGCTCACCGTAGGTACAATGGTTGTGTATATGGGGAGATGTGCTCTGTTTCAAAGATTTGTGATAAAGGATTGATTTTCTTAATTACTATATTTTGCAAGAATCAATATTATTATCTTTAAAAGCAAAATTAGAAATGCCTTTTTTATCCAGGTATCAGGCTATATGGACACTCTCAAGTCTGGGTCTGTTTAGTAAACATTATTAGGCCAGATGCCCTGGCTCATGCCTGTAATCCCAGCACTTTGGGAGGCCGAGGAGGGCAGATCACCCGAGGTTGGTAGTTCAAGACCAGCCTGACCAACATGGAGAAACCCCATCTCTACTAAAGACACAAAATTAGTTGGGCATGGTTGTGCATGCCTGTAATCCCAGCTACTCAGGAGGCTGAGGCAAGAGAATCACTTGAACCTGAGAGGCAGAGGTTACGGTGAGCTGAGATCAAGCCATTGCACTCCAGGCTGGGCAACAAGAGCGAAACTCTGTCTCAAAAAAAAAAATTATTAATTTTTTCCATTAACCATAACACTAGGAATCCCTAATCTTCTGGGAATGCAGCCCAGCAAGTGTAAGACTCATTTTCCTAGCCCTCACACACAGTGGAGTCACTCTGGTTCAAATGCCTCTGACACTTGAACAACATGGGTTTGATCTATGCAGGTCCCAGTATAGGAGGCTTTTCTTCCTCCTCTGCCACCATCTCTTCTTTCTCCTTCTCCTCAGCCTAGTTAGCCTGAAGAAGATGAGGATGATGACCTTAATGTTGCCACTTTCACTTAATGTATAGTAAATATGTTTTCTCTTCCTTAGGATTTTGTTAACAAGATTGTATTTTCTCTAGTTTGTTTTTATTGGAAGAATATAGTATCTAATACATATAACATATAAATAGGACATATTCATATGTATTCTTATGTATCTAATAAGTTGCTTATGTTATCCATAAGGTTTCTGGTCAATGGTGGGCAATAGTAGTGCAGTTTTTTGGAAAGTCAAAAGTAATATTAACAGAGGCGATCAAACCAGAGAGCTTCCATTTTGAGTAAGGGCTAGGAAAATGAGGCTGAGGCTTGCTGGGCTGCTTTCCCAGAAGGTTATGCATTCCTAGCATCTAGACGTTTATAGTTAAAGAAACAAATTAATAATATTTGCTAAACAGACCCAGACTTAGGAGTGTCCAGATATCCTGATACCTGGAGGAAAAAAAGCATTCCTAATTTCGTTTTAAAGATAATAACATTGATTCTTGCAAAATATAATAATTAATAAAATGAATCCTTTATCACAAACCCTTGTAAGAGAACACATCTCGCCATATATACAAGCATTGTACCTAGAGTGGACACATTCCTCCTCTTACTTTCAGGAACGTCCTACTCTGTCTGTGGAGTTGCTGTCCTTTCATGACTTTACTTTCTTAATAAATTTGCTTTTACCTTGCATGTGAACTCTCCCTCAATTCTTTCTTGCATGAGATCAAAGAACCCTCTCTTGGGGTCTGGATCAGGATCCCCTTTCCTGTAGCATATTTCTGATGACTACAGAGGGATTATAGTGCAAAAACCTTGATCCAGTGGCTACATTTAGGTAAGTGGTGGGGTCCTGTAACAATATGAGAATTTCCAGTTGCACTGGGGGTTGACACCTCTAACTCTTGTATTGTTCAAGGGTCAACTATATGTTTATATGCATGCATGTATGTATAAAATGAGTCTTAGCTACTTTCAATGGCAGGCTTTCATATAAAGTTATGAAGTAAGATTTGCTGGCTATCGCTACACAGTCATGCCATATTTTTCACTGACCAGATTGAAAATTGGAAGCCACCTAATACTAGAGCCAATGCCTTCATCCACTCTGCATTCCCCCATGGCCTCTGCACACGCCTTTCAGGTGCATATTTACCATGGCTCAGTAATTGTATTAGCTACTTTTATAGTTAGTGTTTTTAGTAATTATCATGGCAATTCTGTTAAATATTAGATTCTCATTATTCACAGAAAATGATGAAGACTTACAAATCTAAGGCAACTTAGTATATCGTAGGCCCTCACTCTTAATTTTTAATTAAGTGGAAGTGTATTCAATTTTATATTATTACAGAGAAAGTCTCCAACACATCTTGTACTGAAAAATCTCAGAACAAACAAGCGCACAAAAAAAGATGATTCAGAAAGGTCTGTATCAGTTGAGCAAAGTGTTTGGGAAAATCTAGCAAAATGATGACTTTCTTAATGAGGTTTGCAAATTTCTATCAATACTTGACCAAATGGACTTTAAGTAGCTACTTAAATACCAATTACTTACAAACGAAACATAAACAAGTGTCAAGTTTAACTCACCATAACAGAGAAAAACATTCGCTAATCATGGCAGAGACTGGAGCTGCAGCTCCAGGTCAAACAGTGCCCCCAGCAAATTGGCCGTGAATTCTTAGAGACTCTAGGCAGAAACTTGGCATCTGCAACTTCAGTTTGTTTTGTTTTGTTGTTTGTTTTGTAGATAAAACTTTGCTCTAAAATGCTGGGCCATGTAATGGAGTTCTTCAACTTCCTGCTCCCAGGGTCAGAGAACAGGCATTTGAGGCAAACGGGCCTCTGCTACAGAACCATGCATTGAAGCAGCACTGGTTGTACAAAGAGCATGTGGCATGTGTGGCCACCTTGGCCCCATGCTCAGCAGTCCCCATGATTGGTTTGTGCTTTGCTGTAGCTATAGTACCATTTTTACTTTACCTTTGAATTTATATTTCTTAAATGAAGTCCCATGGGACCAGGGAGCAAGCATGTAAAAACAGAATTAAGCTTTACCTAGAAATGTACCTTGATCATAGAATACCAATGGCTCCAAGACATGAAGGCTTCCCTGAGCCACATTGGAAGAATTGTCTTGAGTCATGCATCAAATAGACTAATACTAATGATAGCTGATGAGCTATTTTTTGAATCACAAACAAATCTCACAATGTTTTTAAAAAGTTGACAAATTTGTGTTGGGGTGCACTCAAAGCAGTCCTGGGCTGCATGCGATCACCAGGCTGCCAGCTAGACAAGCTTATTTTAAGATTTGCATATGTTAACAAGTATATTATTAACCAAAATTGATTTTTTTATACTTTCTACTTTTTTTCTTCATTTTGTTATTTTATCTGTGGTCTCCAGGATAAACTTCGAAGGGTTTCATTGGCAATGGGCATTCTTGCTTCTTCCTGAATTTCACAAAAATAATCATATTTCTATTCTTTTATTATTTGTAATGCTTATTGCTACAAATTTTGGGGAAATTCTTTACTCAACAACCAATTTGAATCTTTTCAGCAATTTTGCAGGGTTTTTTATTTTCATTTTATTTTTTATTTATCATTTTCATTTTTTGTTCTGCTAATGTGTTCTTGCCATAGGATAAGTTTCCACAGATTTTGCAGATTCTGCATTTAATCCAAACTTAACATTGGTCCCCAAAATGAAACTCACCACAGACATTTTATGTTTGTGTCACTCATGGTTCACCCTAAAATTGCAAGTATGTAGCACACTGTAATTGTGGACCTCTTTGCTTACGGCTTTAATTAATATTCTTTCTTGCCATGCTGTCTGCAAACAACAGATCATAGAGTGATAACAATTTGGTGTGAAGCACTTTCGGTCTAGAGCCACATTGGATATATCTAGGTATTAATAATATATTGTTCACACTTTGGCCTTCTGGCATCTTAGCATGGGGGCTGCTTTCTCATTCTTGCTTGATGAGGGATGGACTTGTAGTTTTGCTCATCTCTGCAGGCTGGATCTCTGTGTTCCCTGTCTTTTCTGTTCAACTGTCTTACAAATGACCTTATATCACAATCTCTGTTTTTGATTTTGGAGAATGTCTTCAGCATTCACCAAAACCTTCAGAATTATTCTTACCTCTTTCTTTGGTCTTTATAGCTGATATCATTATTTTATATTTTAGCAATTGTACTCCAAAAGTCTATCATAAATACGGTCTTTCCTTCTTATTCTTAGCTGACTTAACTAGTCCAGGCCCTGATTGTCTCTTGCCTGGAGAAAAGAGACACCCACATATTTCTTGAATATCTACATTGTCTTCTCCCACCTGTTTCCCGATGCTTCCAGTATGTTCTCACCTTTGATTCTCCATGGCTAATTGGACCAATTCCAAAACACTCCCCTTACGACAACAGACTCCTGTCAATCTGGATCTTCATATAGATCCAGCCATATGTTTGGACATTAATATAGATTATTAAAGTATCTGAGGCATTTAAAAGTTTGAGATGAGAGGATATATGATTTAAGCTGTAAGAAGTCAGTAAAATGGAAAGAGAGTCACAGTTGCTATAACCCATCTTTATCCTGCTAATGTGTTTAAACAGGAAACAATTATAGAATTGTAGGTATCCACCATACACTGAAAAGCCAAGCAAGTCATCACAACGTATGTGAAAGCTCTTGGCATATTTGTTTCTTTTTGTCATTTATTTTTTTTTCTGTCAATCTGGCCATTTTAAATGATGTAAATTAATTTGCATCAACATGTTTTCTTCATGTAAGTCAGGTGATCCTCAAAGAGATTACAGATATTTTAAATGCCTAATTTACTTTTTCTTTAAAATGGAATATAATTTATATCTTTTATCTGCCAGTTTCTATATGAATATTTTGTTCTCCCTATAAGTAAGTATTAGATAATTATTTGGGGAAGTTTAAAGGATATTTGTTTCCCACTTGCAGACTATTTAATCAGATTATCTGGACATTTGGACCTACAGTTTTTAAAAAATTTCCTCATGCAATTAACATTTTCAGCCATTGTTTTTTTAAAAAAATGCTGGCTAATCTTTCTATCCTCTCTTTTGAAAATGGCTGCACCATCTGAACTTGCTCTTTGGTGACATTGCCAGCTGGCTGGCACACCTGTGATAGAAAAAGCAGATGAGCATCTGACGTGCTATTTGTTATTATTATATTTTTGTTCTGACCCTTCTCAGACTGACAGAGGCATTGAAAATTCAATGATATACTAGAAGAAATCTTTTTAGCATTTTTATGGCAGATTGTCCTCACTTTCACTCTTTTCCCTTTGAAACCCATGAATATAAATTGAATATCAGATTCTCCACAGAAGAAAATAAAGCTATTGAGTTTTTATTGGTGGAGCTTAGCAAACACCATTAACTCATATTTCTTCAACCTAATTCTTAGTTACCAAATGAAACCACTGAGACCATCACTGCATAGGGTTCTATTAGATTCACTGCTTTGGAATTACTCCAAGGTGGTAAAAGTGAGTGAGTGGCTATTATTTTATTGCCTAATACCTGACTGAAGACTTTAACAAAATCCACACTCAGCTCAGCACCCATCCTCTTATTCCATCTCTGCTTCACTCTGCTTTTAATGTATGAAATATGTCCCAGGAATATATTGGCCATGTGAAAATTGCATATAGTAAGATGTCTGTTTACTATCCCGCACCAGATGTCATCTGTGATAGATATTATATACACACAATAGATATCTATCCATAACTGCACCTGAAGTAGCATTATTTTCTTTTACCTCCAGCTTTAATAAGGATAATAAAATACATAAGGAATGACTGGATACTTATTATGGAATACACATTTTTATTATAGTATGCACATTTTTATTATATGTTAACACCTTCATAAATGTGTGCAATAACCAGGAACCAATAAAGAATGTGTTAATAAGTTAAACTTTCAATTTGTGTTTATATAACTTCTAAAAGAAGAAGAATTAAGAACAAAATTTGATTTTCTTTATCAAATTTCAAATCAAAGTAATCTTTTTGTATCCCTAGAATGCAAACTCTACTGTTGCACAGACCAAAGTCATCTTCTTTTATATTTTGTTATTTTTTTTGCCTATAATATTGGCCTGCCTTGGAAAGTCATTTACTTTTTCCTGAGCACTTAGCTTCAATTTATTATTCTACACTTCTTCAAGTTCAAGTAGCTAAGGAGGGTGGAAAAGCTTATTTTTCCCTGATACATTATTTATAATAAACTATGCAAATTTCCATGTGCTCACTATATTTACTAGGAAGGAGTTTCTTCCTTTTTCTGTCACCAGCTGAGTAAGAATAACCTCAGACTATTCAGTACACTTCTCTATACTGCATTTTCTATCAGATTTCTCATCAGTAAAATAAAGGGCAGGATAATTTAGTAATCTCTACAGCACCTTCTAATTCAGAAGCTATGTAATTTTGTTGCTGTACAAAGATGAATTTAAAAGTAAAAACAAAATTCTAAAAGGAATTATCTAAAGGCATGCATGTATCCAAAAATTACATACTCATATGAAAAAGAACACAGGTTTTAACCAGAAGGTATCTATGAAGCATAGCACTTTGTCTAATTACCTTTTTATGTTAAGTGGAAGAAAAATATATCATATGCTGTGTTGTAAAGTTTTCAAACTCTTCCTTTTATTTCAATGTGTCCCTTAATTTATTAAATGCATTTATTAGTAAAAAAAAATGCATGTGTTTCTACTTGTGAAGTATTTAGAAGTATGTGAACAAAAAACTATAACTAGGAAAGAAAAAAAGAAATTTGTTCTTTATGATTCAGAATCCTGTAAGAGTTCCAGCCTGGCATTTGGGAACCCAGGTTGTCATTGGGCCACTGAAACTAAACTCTTTATTGCTGAGTGATTCATCTGTGAATGGGGGAAATCAGGAGGCCCTCTGCCTCTCGTTATCCTTCCTTTTATCTGCCATCATGCAGTTCATGGTGCCACATCCCTCACCAGGAACATTACTTGAGTCTCCTAACTCTTTTCCTCTTCTGTCACCATCTGGTTTATTCTGGTTATTCCTAATAAATGCAAATTTCATAGTGTTGCTTTCTACTTAAAACATTTGAGGGGCTTTTCAATTTAATGAATAACGTAAAACCTAAACTCCTTATAATGCACCAAAACTATTTATGAATTGTTTCTTACCTATTGCCAATATCATGCAACTCTGCCTCACAGGCTGCTAGCTGGCTTCATCAGTGAATGAGACCTTGCAGACATGAGGCTCATTTGATTTTCTGTGTGCCTGGAATTGTCTCCCCTGGGCTTGTCCAGTGGCTGAATCGGTCTCATCCTTCAGATTTCCTTCAAAGGACACCTCCACAGATGGGCTTTATGAGCCGAATTTAAACTTGACGTTTTACAAGTGTTCTCTATCACATTATTCTGTTTATGCATTTTATAGCATTTATCACAGATAAAAATGCGCTTTCTTTTTCTGCTTATAATCTTTTTGTATCCCTAGAACACAGACTCTATGGGAACACACGCCTTATTAGCTAATTCCCACTGTGTTGCACTGCAAGTGCTATGCACAGGGATCACACTCAGTACAATACTATTTGTGAAGAAGAGATATTTAATAAACATACGGTCAAAATATTAACTTTATAAAACAATTAAAAAACAAGGGTATCTTTTTGTTACAAAAATATATCAGTGGAGGATTGTAAATAATACAGCTCTATCTTAAAAGATCCTAGAATTTATTTCTCTTCTTTGTGTGTGGTAAGTAGCTTAAAAAGGTGTGTTTTCAGTATTTTTGCTTGTAAAAATTGCCTTATGAGTACTCCAGATGCTTGAATGAGGTCGGCCTTTATTTTAAATTTGAATGATCAATAATATATAAAAACTTTTCAGATCATAAAACCAGCATAAATATTGAATAAAGCTAAGGAATAGTTTCCATGGCCAGTTTTTTATTGTTCCATATAAAACATTCTTCATTTAGTCTTTAATGCTGTGAAGTGCTCAACAGTGTAATTAAAATAAAATCTCAGCTATTTGAATAAGTCCTTCTCACATATTTATATTTCTTGTTATATTCTGTTTTGCATATTTTAAGTTAAAATTTGAGTAAAAATTTGTAATTTTATTCCATGATTAATGCTGTAATCCAAGCAAAGCAACGCTGGGACTAGAATGAGTCCAGCTGTTTAAGGAGACACTCGCTCTCAGCATTGTGTATGCACAGGTCAGCAGCTGAGAGTGAGGGCCTCCTTCAATTCTGTCTACTTGGCACCTGGCTTGCTATACCCTAGCCCCAGCCCATATTTAGAGTTATAAAGACAGTAACATGGAGACCAGCCCTTGCCAAAATGAGCTCATCCACCTAATTGTGAATAGCCACAAGGTAAATCATCTGTGTAACTCTATTCTATTTGAGTGATTTAGCTAAATAAAATGTTTGTGTGTGTGTGTGTTTGATTTTAATTAGCTGTATCCCCCAAAAGAAAGAATTAATGTCTTATTTTAAATATTTTATGATAGATTATAAGAACTATCAACTTTTTGTATCAGAAAGTCAGGTGTGTCACTCCTTGACTATGTCATCTGCTGTATCCGTGTATGTATTGGGTTAATTTAGCCCCCTAATTTATACTCTATAAAAGTGCATACTATTTTGTAGCTTTATATGAACTGTTTTAGGAAATGGCCTTCCTTGCATTTACCTAAATAAGCATAGCATCCAAAAACAACAAAAATTGAAAGATAATTGAGTACATTTGGCTTCTTGTCAATTTCAGTTGTGGAGTTTCATACAATCTCATCAAGAAGAATAAATTAAAATTTTTGAATTTTTCTGTGTACCTTATTCTCAGAAAATTGTACTATTTATATTTTCATAACAGTTTTATTAATGAATCCTCTTATTGTCATGCAGGATGATAGGGTTCAAGGGATTAGTATGGTTTTTTTTCTTCATTGTGTGTGATTCTTCTTGGTTTTCCCACCTAAATTCTGAATCCATTGAGAGATACAAATAAAGCAAACATATAGAAATAAAAATGGCATGTTTTGTTATTAATTCAGCTAATGGAGAATGTGCCTTAGAAGTAGCAAAAAAAAAAAAAAAGGCTTTCATATAACTGTATCTCAAATGTAGAGACTTCTCTATTCTTTCCTATTCAGTGGAGATTCACAATCATGTCAGGGTCTTTATCGCTGAGATAACCACATAGTTGGGAATGGAATACAGAACATTTGCAGTCAAGAGCTTACAAGAGACACTAGAAAGGACTAAGCCTCACTCATCCCCTGTTCCTTGTCCCAAGGCGCAAGTAAGATGATCACTTTTTGTTCCTATAGAGAAATGAGTGGAGAAAGAAGCCCAGGGTGTTATTTTAATGGGAATTGCTCAATTTAGAAACAGGATGAGTGGAGTATAATAAAAGCTGAGATTGACTATGTAATACTTGGGGCATACTTATTCTTAATAAAATGCTGTTTATCTGAAATCCAAATTTAAACTGGGCATCTTGCATTTTTATTTCTTAAATCTGACAACCCTGAATGGAGAATAAATGTTCACCAATGTCCTTTCAGTTTCACCGTTCAAATGATTCTCTAAATTTATTTTTCTCATTTTTTAAATAAATTTTGTAAGTTTTAATTTTTCTGGGTACACAGTAGGTGTATATATTTGCAGGGTACATGAGATGTTTTGATATAGGTATGCAATGTGAAATAATCATATCATGGATAATGGAATATCTTATTAGTGTCATTTTGTTTTTTTAATTGGAAACACCACAAGAAACCTTAATGGTACTGAGAATTACATTTTTATAGCACTGGATTGAAAGATCTCTATAATGTTTTGATTCTCTAAATGTAGGGATCTGAAGTAGTTAGAGTTGGCATAATTAAGCAGCAGGCTGGGTCCTCAGAGTGCCAGAAGTCACAAACAGAAAGTATACGCCAGGGCTATTTCACGGTCATCAAAACGCTATTGTGTTTGGTAAAGTTAATGAGGACCTAAGCTGAAAGAGACTGTCAACATATATTTTGTTTTCTTCCAATTCCTTGTATTGCAGAAGTGATAACTAAGTTCAGAAATTTTCTTTTCTAAAATCATACAGCCAGTTAAATGAAAAACTGGGGTTGAACAGTCAGATCCTCAGTATACTGACCCAATTTTTTCTTTTGCTCCTCCATGGAGTTTTTCCCACCTCTCACTCCTTGCCCTAGCTGCTCAGAACGGTAAGAGTGACTATGCTGCAGTTCCTAAGTTTTACGCATTATGCCACACATTTTTCTAGCAATAACTATTCCTAATAGACTTTGCAGAATACCAACATTGAAAATACTCATTTTTCATTAATAGATTAAGCAAAAGCTGCT
This sequence comes from Plecturocebus donacophilus, assembly GCA_004027715.1. Classification (NCBI taxonomy): domain Eukaryota; kingdom Metazoa; phylum Chordata; class Mammalia; order Primates; family Pitheciidae; genus Plecturocebus; species Plecturocebus donacophilus. The sequence goes on along the minus strand of PVKP010018813.1, from coordinate 5,175 downwards.
AAATAATGATGATGGCAATAATTGTATAAAGGGTCTAAATACAAAATAAATTTTGAATCCAATTAGAATGCAGAGGAAAATTCAATTTTCCAATTTCCACTGCCAAGAAGAGAAACTGCTGCCTGGTGGAATTCAATACAGGCCTGTATGTTTAACTGAGCAAATGAGCCCTGCGTGCCATAACTAAAAATAATATGAACACGGGACATGAGCATGGACACAAGGGACTTCGTCTGCCATTGGTATCTCTGTGCATTTGTGCTTCTTGTCTTTGTAATATAAATGAATTACCACTCTACTGTGATTGGGCAGAAATATTAAATATGCTTTTGCTCATTCAGAATGTACTTATGAATATAATCCTGTACTCCCTTACTTTAAAAACTCCTTAATTAATTCTCCATTTTTTGTATGACAAAAAGCTTCTCCCTATTATGTTATTGTAGGCGCAAACTGCGTTTTTTCAGCTTAATTCTTTCCTGTTCCCATCATCGTATTCTATGTTCTAGTCACACTATTGTTAAGATAGTGAAGTGTTTGCACAGGTAGAAATAAAGTAATAGAAGGTAGAGGTGAAGCTAGAAACAGATTCAATTTATACATATATGTGAACCCCTCATATATTACAGAAATGTCATCACAGAGCATCAGGAGAAAGAATGGTCTTTACAATAAATGGAGCTGGAACAACAAATATTCCATATCCCAAATTATGTTTGTGTGACAAAACCCAAACGTTTGGGTGATCATTTCACAATGTATACATGCATTAAAACATCAATTAATACATCTTAAATATATACAATTTCTATTCATCAGGCATACCTTAATAAAGCTGAAAAGAGAAAATTTCCTGGGTTATGTACTATATATATTTGTAATGGCAAAGGACTCATTTCATAATTATATACATTATTTCTTTAATCAATAAGAAGAAAGGCAGAAAAACCAATAGAAAAATGGGCAAACATCTTTAGCAGGTATTTTATCCAAAAAATCAATAAACATGAAAGCTGTTCAGCTTCATTATTAGTCAGGGAACTGCAAATTAGAACCACAATAAGATAAATTATATTCTCAGCAGACTTGCAAAAGTTAAAATAGTCTTATACTACTATGTATTGGTGAGAATGGGTAGTAACAGAAATGCTCATACAGTGCTTCTGGGAATGTAGTTTTGTATAACCACTTAAAAATTGGCATTATCTACAGAATGCAAAGTTTGCATAGTCTATGGCAATTCGATTCCACTTCTAGATAAATATTCAATAGATTGGGTGTCCACATGGAATTATTAATATATAATAACGCCAAACTGGAAACAACCCAATGTTCATCACCAGTAGAAATGATGAACTCTTGCGTATTTATACGATGAGCTATTATCCAGTGATATAAAAGAATGAGCTGCAGCTACATAAAACAATCTAGTCAAAAAACATGAGGTTGTGTGAAAGGGGCAAGATTCAAGAGAACACATACTTTATTTCATTTATGTACAGTTAAAAAATAAAAATGAAATTACATACATACTTATAAATATATAATCATGGCCTTGAAATAATACATACTTCTGTGTATGAATATGTATTTACGTACTTATACGTAATGTTTAATTGTAAATATTTACCTATGTCGATATTAATATAGATATGCATGTAGATGTTACAGGATAAGGAGGAGAATGTGATCAGAAGGGAAACATGGAGGGATACTGGGCACTGCCAACATACTCCTACTCCCTCTCAGTGATGGCTACACAGCATCCACTTTATGACTATGCATTTAATTCAGCATTTTTATCTTTTCTATGTGTGTGTTATATTTTTAAATCAAAAAAGTTGGAAAACCCAGGTGGGTGCCATTGCTCACACTTGTAATCCTAGCACTTTGGGAGGCCGAGGCAGGCGGATCACCTGAGGTCTGGAGTTTGAGACCAGCCTGGCCAACCTGGGGAAACTCCATCTCTACTAAAAATACAAACTTAATCAGGCACGATGTTGGGCAGCTGTAACCCCAGCCACTCGGGAGGCTGAGGCAGGAGAATCCTGAACCTGGGAGGTGGAGGCTGCCACGAGATTGTGCCACTGCACTCCAGCCTGTGCTTCTGGAAAAACCAAAAGATGTTTTAACTTTGCTACTTAGGAAAATACAATTTGCTATCGTAGAGAAATACATTTATACTATGAAATAAATAAAATATATATTTAAGCTCATACTGAAAAAACAGTACTGAAAGAACATGGAATGACAGGAATCTTTTACAATGGCAACTGTTGGTAGTTGCACAGATATTGTGTTTGACTTCTATAAAGTCCGTTCTAGCAGAAGTGTGAGTGATGAAACTATTAAGTAGAGAATCCCAAATGTTCTACTTATACCTCTTTGTTAATTGTTAATGTTTTCATACTAATAAATTTTTTGAGATTTGACTAGAGAAAAATAATGGCACGTATGCATCATATTATGTATAGAGAGGTATAGAAGTGTGAAGTCGTATATGCTTATGTATTTGTGTAAGTGTATATGCTCCCAATTATTCATCAAATATTAATAATCCTGTGCTTTTGGTCCATCAGCCTAGTAAGTGTCTGAAGGTATAAAGTAATTGGATACCATTTCTGACTTAGAAGAGTTTCTGGCAAGATGAAAAAAGAAAGCAAAACAAAGATACTCTGAAATTTTGAAATCAAACATGAAGGTAGACACAATTTGGATCCAGATGTGTACATATCTAATAGAATATTTATGTGGTGAGTTAAATAACAATATTCAGTTAATAACATTAAAAAAGCTGCAAAGTATAGGTCTTGTAATGTGAGTGACTCACAAAGATTTAGGCGAGATTTTGCTAATGATTTGAACTGCTTATTCCTTTATAAAATTGTGAACTATAAAAAAAAAAGAATGTTCTTAGTCATTGATCGCTTCATCCATAACACATGTTTATATGCATGTACAGATACAAAAGAATTAGAACAAGGATTAATTTCTAACACCAGTGTGTCTCCTTTAGCTTTTCTCATTGGTTCTAGTAGCCCTGGAATAGCATAGTTCCGGGCAAGCAGTGTAAGATCAATAGATGTCTGCCCAGGTGTTGAATTATTTTATTTTAAAAAAGCAGGTGAGTAGGAAACTCCATATTTCTCTTTAAAAACTAACTATAACAAGTTGTTTTATCATTTCAGCCTTCAATGGATATTTTTCCCTCATGAATTAGCGACCGACATAAATAAAAGTTTCTAGTTCCTGTTTTAGAGCATATTAATTTAAGAAGAGAAGAGATCTATACATGATGCCCCTAAGAGTTTGTATTGATTGCAGCTTCACAGGTCAACTATTATTATCACAAATAGAGTTATGATAGAGCAGCCTCATTCACAATATTCATTCATATTTGTTCATTCACCTAACATTTATGGAGCACCTATTTCGAGCCACGCCAACTTAAATGACCATAGCCTTAATTAACTGAAGTCCAGTGGCAAATTTCCAGACTGTTGCACTACAGCCATGATGCAAGAATCTGCTTTACCAGACACACAGATAAAAAAGAACAGTAAATCCACAAATGCAATTAAATATTTGTCAGCTATTTCCCAGACTTTACTCACGCTGGGACAAAGGAAAGATGATAATAATCACATGGTCAGTGCTCCATGCATTACCCGTAGGAGGTGGTCACGTTCTTTCTTGTGCCTCAAAAGTACAGGAATATTGCTTTGATGTTGCAATATCTATCTGTTCTCTGTCCCTTGGACTCTTCATTGAGATGCTGAATAATTATACCAATGAATCTAGTAGTCAATGTCAAACCTTGTCCATATATATTCTGAAACACTAGTTTTGCACAAATGCCCTTCCCTTCTAATTCTGTACTTGTCTTACAGATTGCTTTTTCCAGTGCTTTATTTACTCAACAACAACCTAGCTACTTTTCCTGAGACAAGTAACTTTTGTGGCCATAACTTTTCTATTTCTTACTTTCTTCTCATTTTACAGAGGCAAAGGTATCTTTAAAAAATTTAAATAAAGGCCGGGCATGGTGGCTCATGCCTGTAATCCAAACACTTTGGAGGCCAAGGCAGGTGGATCACCTGAGGTCGGGTGTTCAAGACGAGCCTGACCAACATGGTAAAATCCTGTCTTTATAAATATAAAAAAAAAAATTAAATAAAAAATTTAAAAAAGATTAAATAAGAATTATCACCACCAGGACATAAAGCTCCAGAAAAGAATACAAACCTTTTGTGTTTAGAGAATAAAAATTTTCTTTGTTTCTGATGAGAAGTAAAGAGAGGAGGAGTAGCTGGTGTCCAGACAGTACAAAAGTTGTGAGATGCTGTTGTGAGATCTTGCTCTCAAGGTTAATAGTCTCATAAATGTATAAGTGTGAGTGGATTCTTGAAAGAGTTTAGTTTTGCATTTTGATAAACAGAGGCAGCCTGCAAAGAAGATATCAAACACGAATTCTCAAGAGCTAAAACTCGTAAAAAACTATTAGTCTTTCACTGGCTATCAAATGCTTTATTGTTCAAGTCAATTATACTTAAATCATCCAAGAGGGTAAGAGAATACCAAAAAAATTCAATTTAACATCACTTTAAAAATATTAAGAAAAAAATAAATAAAGTATATTAAGTTCCTTCCCCAGTGTGGTTTAATGAATGGTCAAAGAGAGAAAAACAAACAAAAAGAAAAGAAAAATAAGAAAGTAAAAAGAAAAGAAAACTAGCAGATAATATATAATTGTACAAATTAAAACAATTGTACAAATTGTAAACAATTGTAAACAGAAGGTATTATTTGCAGGGAATAAATAATAGTAAAATTGGGTTAAATTAATATTTCTTAAACGCATATCATGTCCAAGCCTCCCATTAAACATGTGAATATTTGTGAAGTTTTACTCTTTTTCATAAAATGTAGCCTGTGTGTTCTCATCAGGCATACAAATAACCTCTGCCTTAAAGAAGTTCTGTGTTAAGGAGCACAATCTTGTGAGATGGTCGTTTCCTGGACCACTGTGTTTGGGGCCCAACTAAGCCAGGGGACCTTTCTTACCTTCTCAGGGTTCAGGCCTCGGTAGGGCCAATTAAGCTCCTCTTGATCCTACACTTACTCTGGAAGCTGAATACCCATGTCCTGTTGCCTTTGATCAACCCCTGTTCAGAA